>WTXK01000059.1:0-186247 GCA_025769895.1 Lactarius psammicola | reverse complement strand
ACAAGTCATCATGGGCCCCAACCCTATCGTAATCGGAATCATCGATGAGTCCGACAGAACCTTCGCTAAACCATTGTACGCTCACCCTCACTACACTTACGGCGCGCGACCTCGGTATGCTCAAGAGGATTGTATTGTCTTCGGAGCCTCGTTTGAAGACCGGGAGAAGGTCGACAAGGCAGTGAGGGATATTAAGGATCCCTCCTTATGCGCGGAGATACACCGTTTGCGAATTCTGCAAAAGGAGACAAGTCGACTGGAGGCTAGGTTGGTGGAGTTGGAAGGAATACTCGCTGACCTTGACAAAGATCAAGATCACTGCCTTAAACGGCTTGAAAGGGCAGGAGCATTGGATCGGATCGAAGAAAAGATGGCCAGTTGGATCGAAGGTGCGGAATCACGTCGAGGACGTCGTGACTGAAAAGGGGGTGATGATACGGATTGCGAGAAGAACGGGACCTTACTAATACTTATGACCGGGTTAGTAAGAGTAAATGTGTCATGGACTATATCATCAGTCAGCATTGGAATCACATGTCTTTATAGACTGTGAGGTAGTTTAGCTATTCGTTGTACGGATTGGAGAGGAGCTTTAAAGCTGTCTCGATATATGTATATAAGTCGTCGTATTGAGACCAAGGCTCTTCAGCTTGGTCTTCTTCAATTTCACTTCCGACTTGTATCCTCTTCTCTCAGCAGGATTACCATTGCTCTTCATCTCTAAGGACTCACGATTGACACAAGGACACACAATATTGTCTTGTTGTCATAAGGGTTGTGTACTTTGCTAAGTCACATACTCTTTATTTGTTGTGTCGCCGTTCAACTTGCCTAAGTCAGGCCTACGCCGTGAAAGCGTAACATTTTTCCTGGACTGCAAACGCAGGTCAAAGTACACAGCAACCAGTTCGCGGTGCAGGTGGACTCTATGGCTAACAGGGCCACGAGGAACCTTTTTCCACGTTTTGATACCAACACACCCCAATCTCGTGAGTTGGTTTTCACCATAACGTGAGTTACATAGTGCCATGGCTTATCATACTTGGTATTCTTGGGGTGGCCGCCCCTTGCAGACGGCCAGATAACAAATGAACGCTGGGCCGTCACAGACGTCATAGCCAACTCAAGTGACCATTTGCGCTCTATGACGCAGGAGACAAAAATTCCGGTGATGCTGTTCGGTGGAAGGCCTTTTCTAGACGACTCTTCTTGTTCACCAACACCCTTCAAGTGCTCGACAAGCGATGATACGAGGCTTCACACAATGCCTCAAGAAGCAAACCAAGTCCTACGGACATATAACGAGGGCAAACACTTAGGTGCGCCACGCCGTCATACATGTTCTTAATCCACTAAATGATATCGGATAAGCAGTTCCACTGGACCAAGTAGCTTCTGCCCCGGTTCCTGATTCGAAATTATGTGCACCACCGGATAGAGGTGCCAGGGTAGAAAAAATGATCAAGAAGAAACCGTATCAATGCGGTTACTGCTGCATCGGTTTTGCTCAGCGCCAGGGTCTTACGAGGCACAAGAAGGATAAGCACAAGAACAAGATATGGTGTGAATTCTGCGCGGAGTTCGCATGGCCCCAAGGGCGCCGTTATGTTTACCACAAACATCTCCAAAAGAAACACCCCGGTGTTGTATCGCCGTCAGTTAGTGCGACTCCAATTGCGCTCAAATGAGGCATCGACTTGAAGGGCCGGTACTTTCTCCAAATTTCCATTGCCCATCACACTATCTGAATGTCGGATTCGAGTTTTGACTGAGTTGGTGGCACTGGGCCGCAAGACTAGCTAGTTTTTTTTTTTTCTTTCTTAGTATCGTTGTGGTGCCGCAGTCACGGTGTGAATTGGGAGTTATTGGCACGTGGTTGTATTGGTCAGCATGTGCGCGATGGACCTCTATGACTCACCCGGGCCGGTACAACAACTGCATTCGGCCCTTGAGCTTGATCCGGTCTGCTGTAGTATTTGATTCCTTCTGTATGTTAGTGGCTGAATTGTGTGAGTCCAGGCGATAGCTTTGATTTACTAGGATTTATGCAAAGGAAATTTGGGGCATCTCAAAATGATTCGGAAACCACCTGTTACGGCGTGCCATCTTCAACTCAGGTTGGTCTGACCGCAAGCAGTCAAGGTGTCTTTCCTCAAGCTAATCTTCCTCTCGCTCATGGTGCTCATGCCGCTCCTTTCAAACTCATGGCCCTCGACGTCGGTTTACTCTGTTTTGGGGCTTGTAACGGTGTTCTTCCAGCTGCCGCACATTCAGCGGCGCTCCGGTCCAGCTTGAGCAGTGCTCATCCCTTTTCCTTGCTATTCTCGTTGGCTTTGATTTTTTAGGAAAAGGCTGGCCAACGCTGAATATTTTGGCCTCGGTCCTCCTCAGGCTGGTCTCCCGCCGGCGCAGTGGTCTACTCCTGTTTGCGTCGAGGCTGGTCTCCGTTCGGACTGTTTGCGTTATTCCCGTTCCTCGTCCTCCAGCGTCGTATGCATTCTATTCCGTAGACTTTAGCGGTTGGCTCATGATTGGAAGTCCATCTCAGCTTTAGTCCAGGCACGTGTTACATGGATGTGGGGGCTGGCCGCACTAGTAGCGCCATCACCTGCACCTTGACCTCCCGTTTAGTTCTTTGTACCGAGTCATATCCCTGGTGTAATGTCACATTCATCGCCCCCTCTACTTGCTTCTCGTCATTATAAACAATGGTCACCCCGTCTCCCTGCTCTTGGGGCGTCGTCACGGTTCCGTCTAGCTCCGCTTTCCGGAGTCTTCCTTACCATTCATATCCTTCCCCAGCACTAAAATCGGTGAAGTTATCGGCCCACCTCCGCATCGTCACCAAGTTCGATTCATCCCGTTCGGTCACCTATTCATTTAGAACAGCTGCATTCTCTAACACCTTCGCAGACTTCTTCCAAAGTGAAGTCCCCTTATCTTCTCGTTTCTTTTCTGTGGACCTTTTCCCCAGTACACTATCATCGGCTCCGCAAATATCATCTTTTATTTATTTTTTGGTCTAGTGGTAGGGGTACTGACTAGGGTACGTCACGGTTCGATGACGGTTCTACCCAATGCGCCAGCCCAGGAGCAGGCCGATGAGGCTCAGAGCTCCCTAATAGTTCCCTCAGGCTCTCCACCTTACTATTCCGCGGCGCTCGACAGACGTGGAGACAAGGAAGCCACTCCTACTCTAAACCTCGGACCCCTTTCATGTCCTATCTCTTCCATTCATGACGCTCCGGCAACGCCCGGCGTGCAGATGACGATGGTCTGCTCTGCCGACGTGGCTTTGTAGATCTCAGGCCCCATGGAGACCCGTCGCCTTTCCACATACTATGGACGGTCCAGGCATTGCTGTCGCAGCACCCTCAGTGGGATCGTGTGCCGCTGAAACGCTAGTACATCCCAACGAAAAGGGTGAGTCATCGCACCGGGTTGTCCGGCAGATCAAGCCAGGTGCATGAAGTCTCGTGCGGCCGTCTTATCCAGCAAAGGGCCAGAGCGACATTGAGAGCGACGGTACTCTCCCATCCACTTTCGTCTAAGTTCTTAACCTAATGGAGTTACACCTTGTTAGACATTCTCCTGGTGACTAGCCCTTACGTCTCCCCGCCGCCCGTAGATGACAAGCCGCTCGCTAGGTTGACAGATTTTAGGCTTGCACAAGTTCGACTCGGATGATCCATGACTAGGTACACAGCAGTTCCCAGCTGTACGCGATACCGCGAGCTACTCACACCAGTGACACCGCCATCGCGCCGAGTTTCCCTTCCTCTCGCCCTCGCGCGTATCGTCCCATGCACAGCGCCACACACCCCACTCCACATATGCCTCTGCATCGGCCCACATACGAAGCAGCCGCGCGCGCATGCCCGGGACGTACGGTGGCCGCGAGACCGACGCGTAGGCGCTCGGCGTCGCCTCTTCGCACTCGCGACCCGCGCCTTGCCGGAGGCCCACCGCTCATGCTCGACGCGCCGCTTGCGGACGCGGAGCACGTGCAAGCGCTGGGTCGTGCGCTTCGTGCGAGGGGAGTGGCTTTGGCCTGCCTCCCTGGGCGAGCAGGAACAGGGGGCGGATGGGGAGTAGACATGTGCGACGCGCAGCTCATGGGTCTCGCAGCGGTGCAGAATGTCGTGGCGCGGGTTGGTGCATTGTGTTGGACGAACCGTATATGAGGCACGGCGAGGCTGTGGTGGCCTAGGAGCCCCTCACTCACACCACACCACCAGCATCTGAACAAGCGGTGTCCGTCCAATCGCTTTTTGTTCTTGCTTTGTCGATCCCCCCCCAACCAACCAACTCCTGTTTGCCACCACAAAACCCCAAAAACGAAAACAAGCGATGCCGTTGAATTCCACATGTATCTCCCAATACTCGTAATCAATCCGTGCATTAGACACATCACCCAAATTTAGTGTATCTAGCATTTTAAAATTCCCACTGCCAGTGAGTTATCCGGCATTTGACACTGGTAGTGTACCACTGCATTTCCACTGGTCGTGCCATCCCCGACTCCCTGTCGTTGTCCTGGAAGTGTTGACAATTTCTCGAATTGTGCCACTGGGAGCGGCCGTACGTCCCCGTAATGGGATGAGCCAACAAAACTTCGTAACAATTCGGTCGGCAGGTCAGGCAAGGTGCTTTCAGACTTGTGTACTTGGGTACTCATATAGTACTCATAGCTTAGCTAGATCAGGTAGAAACTGGTGAAAGGCCAGAGTGCGGTCATCACTTGGAGATTGGGAATCAGACAGACCATGCATGCCTCTAGGTCCCGGGTTCGATCCCGTAGGCATCACGGGCCGCGGGTCGAGCCCCCGCACAGCCGGGGCGATCTTGTGTGAAATGTGTCACGTGCACAGTCTGATGCCACATCAAAAAAAAAAAAAACAACCGAACGCCTCATTCACGATTCGCCTACTCCGCTAGGGCTAGACTATGTTTCTGACGGCAAACTATTGGATGTGGTGAACCTCTACCCACCCCCTCATCCCCCGCCTGCACAAAATCAAGCCACTCGTCATGCTGATACACTTTGGGCTCATGGCCTCTTGCGCAAGGTCGACACAGACGACCGATGGCTAAGCGCTAAGCACGCGCTGCGGCTCCGAGTCATACGCACCGCCAGAGCTGATCGTAGCGACTACCACCAACTATGCCGAGTCTTCCTTCCACTCGCTCTCGTGCGCGCCGTCCGATACCCACAGCATCACGCACTCCCACTCCACATATGCCTCTACATCCGCCTCGCATACGAAGCAGCCACGAGTGCGCACGCCTGGCACGTTCGATGACCGCAAGACCGACGCATGGGATTAGCGTCGTGCTCTTCGCTCTCGCAGGTGCTGGGTCCTGCACGTCGTGCACGGGGAATTGGCCTAGCCAGTCTCCGCGGGCAAACGGGCGGAAAGGGAGGGTAGATGCATCTCGCGGCGGTACGGAACGTCGTAGCGCGGCTATTGGTGAGTGACCTGCGTCGCCGGGTGCGCCGGGACGAATAGTGGATGGGGCACGGCGAGGCTATGTTACCCTAGGAGCCCCCTGACTCGTGCCGCGCCAGCAGGATCTGCGCTAGCAGCGTTTATCCGATCGCCCTTTCGATTCCTAGCCAATTATCCAACTAACACCCATTATCTACCGCTAACTGCAAAACAAAAGCAAGCGATACTGTTGAACCCGCACATGCATCCCACTGTACTCTGTTAATCCGCTCGTGTCCATACATATACCTTGTCAGGTGCGTCACTCAAACTTAGTGTACATCAAACGTTTCAAATTCCCGTCGAGTGGAGAAGAGTTCTACGGCGTTGACAAACAAAATCCTCTAGAAAATAACCTTTCGTGTTGGATAACCTCTGTTCTCCTGCTCGGCATTACGGTAGCTTGTTTGTCTGTTTGTGTAGAATGTAATTCGGCGTCTTAAGCTTGTCCTCCGGCATTTCTTTTGCTTGCAGTATTGTTATCTATCAATCGAGGGTCTTAAAAGAATCACCGGTTGACGTCCCAGTGATGGCCAGTTCCAGAATCCAAATGCCCTATTTTGGGTGCGGTGTCTCAGAACGATCCGAACTTATGCAAATCTTGCAACGGAATTTATTGTATTGAAACCTCAACTTCTTTCGTTTTCAAACAGGCATTCTCGCTCGCTCGGTTCTGTCAGCTGAACCACCCCACAATTCAACCCTCTTTTCTACTGTTCAAATTCCTCAACGAAACTCTTGCCACCCAAAAACCCGCACGCTGTGCAGGTTTTTAAGCGCCCGCCGGGGGATCTCTGATGGTTCACAATCTAGACTATAGTATTTCATTTCCAATACATGACACAACATCAGCGGCTTGAGCCCCCAACAAACCCGCACGTCTGCATGATTTATCCATTTATGACGTTCCAAACGCAATTTCACGACTCCGCCACTTAGCTACTACGTGGACTAGGGTCCGTGCAGTACAAATGTCCTAACGACGACCAGTCTTCGCCTTAGTTGCGTGTCCCAGAATAACATGGGATAAAAAAAAACTCTCACGCCTTATGACGAGACAATTCTCTTCCTGCTCCCCATCACCACCCATAAGAATGATCATTATTAATTATCGACGGTTCGGTCCTCCCCTCGGCCTTGCAATAGAGCGACCGTGAAGAGGCCGCCATTCAAATTGTCACAACTCGCCAGATCGTGCCAGATCTTGATAAGACCTGGTTGCACGCGTTCCGTGTGCCACTTTCAGTCCGAGATCCCCCTTCCTCCCCCTGACTGGGCGCCTGAGTTCGATGGTTCGCGACCTAGATGCCATTGACGTGCCTTGGGCCGCACCTTCCTTATTGTTTTCATCGTCGTGCCGCACTCAGATGAATGAGACATTCGATCCTCGCCTGAGCTGTGTGCCCTTTCCCCGGGCTTTGTCGTCTGCCTCGTTCCTTTTTTCAAACCCTGACCTCAACTGGGGCTTCTTTGCGCCCGGAATCCATATTTTTTCAATACGTACGTACGTGCATGCGCGGCTTTCCCTTATCGACCTCGTGCCGTAGACGCGTACGGTGTAGTGGTTCATCGAACGTTCATCCTTTAGGTCTTGGCACGAGCGCACACTGGCACACTGCCTCAACGACCCCGCTTTGGCGCCATCTTATCCGGCCGACGGATAAAACAGCGGTATTGAACCAATGACGATATCATTCCCCTTGGGGAGGTTATAACCCATTCATTGAGTGCGTCTCGAAGGGTCACTAGTTATCACTACTATCACATTACAAGAACCATGCAACGGCGGACGCGACATTCGTGTGGTAGCTCACATATGAAAAAAAAGAAAAAAAAAAAAAAAAGAAGCGAGTGAAGTTCGAACGGTTGGAACGAGGGGGACAGATAGGATGTGGTCGAGTTTGCGCCTTCCGGCTTTTTTCCGCAGAGGAAAGGAAACCCGCCAGTCTGTCGGTAGCCTGTACTCGGAGGCTGTGGGCCAAGAGAACGGGGTGAAAGAACATGGCAGAGACTCGCCGTGCGACGGCGTACTAGAATAAATATTCGATTGGTTGCGAGGCTCGCAGCCACGACGCCATCACGTTTTCATTCCTCCATGAGTCTGCTGAGACTGGTTTAGGATGTTATTTCGGGGTGTAAAGGCTGTGTGGAAATAGTGCAGGAAACACCGTGCGCTTACAGCCGATTTCAGATGGAGCCGTCAAAGAAAACTCGAGTAGCCGAGTGAGCGGGGAATGAGATAACAGGTTATCTGAGGTCAGATCAGAAAAAATAAGTCTAATTTGTAAAGACTTGGAACCAGGGCACCAGACGTGATAATTTCCCCCCGCGTGCGACAGTCAATTAACCAAAGCTCTTGAAGTGGACCCTGAACTTACTGTAGCTTCTGCCGGAGGAACCGATCCAGCGCCACAGAAGGCCAACTGCGCCAGGTGCCAGTACTTCATCCCACGATCGGTCACTGCCAGTGGCACTGGCAGATCCCTCGTGGTCGTGCCAGTGAAGGATATAATGCCTTAGAAGCTTCCAGCGCTCGAGTTCTCGCACAAGCGAACAATGATAGTCGCCTGTACCAAGTACCAGGGCGTGTCCATCATATTTTTTGTCCATATTTTTTCCATCCAGGCGTATCTATGTGCCCCCGGTCTGTTCATGGTCGATGGCACGACTGCATAACATAAAAACCAAGGAGAAATGCCATCACCCCCGATGTCTTAACACTTTTCGTTTGTCCGGTGGGCCGCAGCACTCGCCGGATGATGGACCAACATTGCCCCTCACCACTGTCACAAGCAGCTGTGCAATATACCCCCAAGTCTTTATGGGACTCAGACCTCGTCCTTATCAGAAGCCCAGTGTTTTATACACAGCTGCGGGGCCTTCTCTTGCCAGATGCTGGAATCTCCGGTAATGGCCCGAATAGCTCACCATTTATGTCAATGATGCGACAGCATGGAGATGGATTCTACTCCCCAACAGGTGGTCAAGTGAGTCTACTATTCACTGTGTCTACCGAAGGCCTTTAAACATCTTGATGCCCACACAGGCGGACGTGGTAGTGAATGCGGAGAGTCCCCTACCTGGGCGTTCCCTGAATCATCACCCAACACTCTCCCTGTCGGACGAGGTCCGTACAATATGCGTAATCAGGGTACTATCGAATGTTGTAACATGTGTTTGAGATCAGATCTCTCTGGCTGACGTACATCAACAACCATTCGTGGCTCTGTGTACTGTCCCAGATGTTTTTCCTGGACTGCAAGTCAAAGTACCCTATGACCATTTCGCGGTGCAGGTGGACTCTATGGCTGACAGGACCCTGGGGAACCCTTTTCCACGTATTTATGCCGACACACCCAAATCTTGTGAGTTGGTCGTCACCACAACGCGAGTTACATACCATGACTGATCGGACTTGGCATTCTCGGGGTGGCTCCTCCCCTTGCAGACTACCACATGACGAACGAATCCCGGGCCATCACAGAAGTCGTAGCGGACTTGGGTGAAAATGAGCGCTCTATGACAGAGAAGCCACAAACTCCGATGATGCCGTTTGGTGCAAAGCCGTTTCTAGACAACTGTTCTTGTACACCGACGTGCTCGACAAGCAGTGCTACGAGGGTTCGCATGGTGCCTCAAGAAGCAAACCAAGTCTCACAGACATATAACGAAGGAGAATACCTAGGTGTGCCACGCTGCCATACTTGTTCCTTCATCCACGACATGCTATCGGATAGGCAGCTAATTTGGACCTAGTAGCTTCTGCACCAGCACCCCTTCCTAAAATATGTATACCAGAGGACCGGGGCATGGGGGTAAGAAAAAAAGCGAAGAAACGGTATCAATGCGGTTTCTGTTGCGCCAGTTTTTCTCAGCGCCAAGGTCTTACGAGGCACAGCAAAGATAAGCACGGGCCCAAGGAACGGTGTTGCTTCTGCGTGGAATTCACATGGTCCAAAGGACGCCGTTATGTTTACCGGAGACATCTCCAAGAGGAACACCCTGAGGTTGTTTCGCCGTCAGTTCAAGTTAGTGCGGCTCCGATTACGCGACGAGGCATTAACAAGAAGGGCCCACACTTTCGCCAAAATTCTATCGCCCGTCGCACTAGCTGAGTTTATGGCACTAGATTTCAGGATTAGCTAGTTTTTTTTTCTCAGTGCGACGGGTTGTGGGGCCGCAGTGGAGTTCTTGGCGCGCGGTGGCGTTGGCGTGCATGATAGAGGCGCCGAATGATAGTTCTCAGATAACTCTATGCTACTATGACTTCATTCGGCCTTAGTTTTGTTTATATTACGTTAATGGCTGGGTCCTGTGGATTCATATGATAGAGTAGGGTCGCCTTTACTATAACCTATGCAAAGAAATATCTGGAGCTTGATCTGGAGCATTTCGAAATGACTCGGAAACCGCTTTTTACCGTGACGCTGTGCATTTGTCCATATCTGTCTACGTTTCATAGGTCTGGTTGCCAGCAGTCAAGGTGTCCTTGCCAATCTTCCTCGCGCTCATGGTGTTCATGCCTCTCCTTTCCCTCTCACGGCCCACGACCTCAGCTCGCTCGATCTCGGCGCTTGTGACGGCGCTCTTCTTGCTGCTGCTCCGAGTCGCCGCCGGCGCCGGCTGCTGTACATTCGACAGCTCACCGGTCCAGCGCGGGCAGAGCGCGTCCCTTTCCTTGCTATTTCTCGTTGGACTTGATTTTTTTCCTGAAATGGCTGATGTCGGTGCTGTCGGCCAACGCTTCTACTTCAACCGCAGTTCAGGCCTCTCCGAGTCGCCAGTGCAGTGGTCCCAAGAATGGTCCGGTCCTGTCTGCGTCAAGGCTGTTCCGAGTTCTCCATCGAAGTGTTTTGTATTATTCCCGTCCCTCATTTCCGACGTCGTAGGCAGGTGGATTTTATTCCATAGACTTCCGCAGTTGGTCTAGTAGGGACTCATGGTTGGAAGTTTTTCCCAGCTTTAGTTCAGGCACTCATGTGTTGCATTAGCGCGGGGCTGGCCGCACTAGCAGCGGCATCACTTGTACCTTGACCTCCCGTATGCTTCTTAATACTGAGTCACATCTCTGGTGAAACGTTACTTTATTCGCCCCCTCCACCGTGTTCCCATCGCTTCTCGTCATCATGACACCGGGATCTTTACCTCTCATGTTCGTCCCCAGCTCTAGACACGGTACAATTTTCCTGCCCACCCTCCGCATCGTCGACGTCGACTCTGCTGTCGTCCAATTCACCCCACTCGATCACCTATGCATCCAGAACAGCCGCGTTCAACTTCTCTAGCGCTTTCGCAGGCTTCCCAACCCCGCCTCCAAAGTGAAGTCCCGTTATCTTCTTGTTATCTTCCCGTGGACGTTTTCGCCCACACGCCATTTCCCTCGTCTCCCCCCTCCCATCTCCCTGGGACAACGTTCTAGTACCTACAAATGCCTCTGCGGACATCGGCTTCAAGTACATCTTTTTTTTTTTTTGGATAAGTGATGTATCAGGTAGCAAGAGATAGTAACTAGGTTACCTAACAGTTCTACCTAGCGCGCTGGAGCGGGCCCTATGAGGCTTGAAGTTTCCCAGGCCGTACATCGTCCGTACCTTATCATTCCACGGCGCTCCGGACCAAGGTAAAGACAAGGAAGCCACTCCTACTCCGAAAGCTCAGACCCCTTTGCCGTCTTGTCCCTTCCCTTCATGATTCCTCAGCAAAGCCAGACGTATAGACGACGACTATCTGCTCTAACGACGTGGCTTTGTGGATCTTGAGTCCCCTGAAGACGGCACCGTCGCCATTCCACCTACCCTTGACAGTCTGAGCATTACTGTCGCAGCTCCCTTGGTGGAAGTGCGTGCCGCTAGAGCACTAGTACTGTACATCCCGACAAAGAGGACAAGTCGTCGTATCGGCTTATCCGCAGGTCGGTCAAGTCTTGTGTGGCCGGCGAAGGGCCAGAGTGACGGTACTGTACTCTCCCCTCCCTTTTCATCCAAGTTCTTAACCTAATTACATCACACCTGGCCGGCGTATAGACACCCTCCTGATGGCTAGCCCTTTCGTTTCCCTTCCACACGTAGATGACGAGCCGCTCGCCAAGCTGACAGACGGGGGCTCGCGCACAAGTTCAACCCAGATCCATAGCTAAGCACGCGATTCTGTTCCCGGTTGTACGCGGTTCCCGAGCTACTCGTGGCGGCCAACACTGGCACCACTACCGGCGCCGAGCCGCCACTCCCCTCGCTCTGGCACATGCCATCCCTGCCCATGGTGCCACCAACTCCGCGCCTACCTCCGTGCCCGCATCTGCCTCCGTGGGTGCCACGGCCCTGCAGACGAAGTCGCGCGCACCAACACCCGGCGTGTACGATGGGCGTGGGATAATGGCGTCGGGATTTGGCATCGCGCTCTTCGCTCTCGCAACGCGTTCCCTTCCATTCGACCCATCGCTCACGCCCTTGGTCGACGCGGATTCTGGGCTGACGCGCAGACGTTGGGTCTTCCGCGTTGTGCGCGGGGAGCGGGCCTAGCAGGCCTCCGTGGGCGAGCGGGAAGAACGGGCGGAAGGGGAGGTAGGAGCGCGCGGCGCGTATTTCGTGGGTCTCGTGGCGGTTCGGAACGTCGTGGCGCGGCTGCTGGTAAATGAGCCACGCCGCAGGGCGCAGGTCGATCCTCTATGGGAGGAACCGTGGATGAGGCACAGCGAGGCTGTGGTGTCCTAGACCCTCATTCA
Source organism: Lactarius psammicola (assembly GCA_025769895.1). Classification (NCBI taxonomy): domain Eukaryota; kingdom Fungi; phylum Basidiomycota; class Agaricomycetes; order Russulales; family Russulaceae; genus Lactarius; species Lactarius psammicola. The sequence goes on along the minus strand of WTXK01000059.1, from coordinate 174,037 downwards.
TGCCACACCGCCAGCATCTGCGTCTATACGATTTAAGTTAATTTTTCCGTTCCTCACCCAACCAACCAACCCCTGTTTCCAACTGCAAACCTAAATCACACAAACAAGCGATATATCGAACTTGCATAAGCATCCCCCGATACTCTGTTGACCCTCTCGCCGGTTCATACAACCTTGAATTCCGGCCAAGTAGAGAAGAGTTCTATAGCGTTGGCACTCAAATTAGGTTGCATAGAAGTACTTTAAAAAACAACTTTTCGTGTTCGATAACCTCTGTTCTCCTGAGTGAAACCCGGCGCATCATATCCGCTTAATGGATACCGTAAAGAACAGGACACAAACGAACGCCCACGGAAGGTGCAGTGCCATTATCGAACCTCCTATGATGGCCAGTTCCAGAACAAATTTGGGTCCAAATCCCTTATTTTGGTTGCGACTCCAAGTCTGGGCAGTGTCTCTTGCGGCGTCCATGGACCTGGAGTAAACACAGAATGCTTGACAGAACGGTCTCAACTTAATCAAATCTTGCAACGGGAATTTTGTTTCATGTTTAAATTTCAGCCTTTTCATTCTCAAACCAGCATTCTCGTTGGTTCTGTCGGCCGCACCCCCCACAATTCAACCCAACTCAACCCTCCTAAATCCGGAGATTTGATCTGGGCGCCTATGACGGCGCTTCTTCCTGCTGCGCTGCACGTCGCTGGTTACTACACATTCGGCGGCTCTCCGGTCAAGCGCGGGCGGTGCATCTCCCTTCCCTTGGTATATTCGTCGGGTTTTGACTTTTCGTGAAATGGCCGTTGTCGGTGCGCATGCTATCAGTCAACGCTGCTATTTTTGGCCGCGCTCGTCCTGGCCTCGCGCCTGCACTGGCAATGGTCCAGTGTTGAGGCCGTGCTCCGTCGAAGCGTTTGCGTTATTCACCATTCTCCGACATAGTATGTGGGTGCGTTCTATTCCATGGACTTCAACAGTTGGTCTAGGAGTCCATACCCATGACTCGGACTGACAGTGCATGCCAACTTCACAGCAATTGTTACGTTAATGCTAGGGTCCACCGCACTAGCAGCGCCATCACCTACACATTAGCTCCGGTTTTCTCCTTTATCCTGGGGCCTGGGCCATATCCTTGGTGTCACGTTCCCTTCACCTCCGCCGACCCCCCATCGCTCCTCGTCGTTACAACCTACTGCATTGTCGTCTCCCCGCTCTCTGAGCGTCCTCACAGTTCCATCCAGCACCCATGCGCCAATCAAAAGGTATCCACCCGAGTCTTCCTTACCACTCTCATGTCTCTAAACCAGTGCATTTTTTCGTTTAGCCCTTCCCATCCCGTCAAGTCCCCCATGCTCGTGACGATTCATTCCACCCAGTCACTTGTGCATGCATGGTTATTAGCGGCATTCCTCTCTATCCCTTTCTCAGACTTCCCAACCCTCCAAAGTGAAGTCCCCTCGTCCCCTCGTTCCTTGACCGTGAACCTTTTTGCCAACACGCCATTCCCCTCGTGTCCCCCATCCCCCCTGGGCCGACGTCTTAATACCTCGAATGCCCACCTGCAGACACCATCTTCACCTCACTGTTCTACGGCGCTCCGAACCAATGTGAAGACAAAGGAGCCACGCCCCCCCCCCCCCCCCCCCCCGAAAAATCGGACCCCTTTGCTATCTCATCTCCTCCATTCATGGTTCTCCTGCAACTTTCGGCATAGAGACAACGATTGTCTATTTTCCCAACGTATCTAGAACCCCCTGGAGACAGTGTCGTCAGCTCCCGTCTACTCCGGGCTGTCGTGGCGTTTTTCTCCCAGTACTCTCCGTGGATGTGCATGCCGCTGCCATGGAGCCCCGACAAAGACGGTGAGCCGACCCGGGTTATCTGGCAGGTCAGACCAGAGTGTCGAGTGGTCGGCTCATGCCGTGACGGGCCAGAGTGATTGCACCTCTTGTTGCAGTGTAGGTGATCGCTTGCACCAATGGGCAGAACAGTAGTGCGACGCGAAGAGTCGAGAGGTGAGCAAGTGTGTTTCATGCAGGAAGGCGAAGCGGCACTACACGTGCGGCGCCACAACATGTCTCTTTGCTTCTAGTGACTGTGACGCCGACCCACGCATCACTGCCACGATCCTGCATCATTTACGGTTTGCGTATACCACGCGCAGTTAGTAGGTCGCTTTTGCCATGGATATGGAGGGAATTAGTCAGCACAGTCGGGTGGATGTACACGCGCTTCATAGTCCACAGTGACATCAAGTTCGAGAGTACGCCAATCCCCTCCCCTCATTTTTTTAAAAACACTTAATGCTGGCGCCCAGACATTCTTCTGACGACCAAACCCCCCGACTCTCTGCCCGCAGAAGTCAAGCCACTCGTCAAGCTGATAGAAGCTGCACAAGCTCGACACAGAAGACCATGGCTAGTCACGCGATGTAGCTCCAGACACTATGTCGCTTCCGGGTTTCTCGTAGCAGCGTACACAGCCGCCGCTTCCCCCCTCACTCCAATGCGCCCCAACCGACACCAACGGTACAACTAACTCCACACCTGCCCCGCAATTTCATTTACTTCCGTGGTTGTTACGGACCCGCAGACGAAGCCGCGCGCACGAACGCCAGGCACATACACGGGCGCTAAACGGACGCGTTGGCATTTGGCATCGCGCTCTCCACGCTCGCGATGTGCACCCTGACCTTTGACCCTTCGCTCATGCTCGACATGCCTTCGGTCTCCGAGCGCATGCGCGGATGCTTGGCCCTCCGCGTCGTGCTTAGTGAATGGGCTTAGTTTCGCCTCCGCAGATGAGCACGAACCTGAGCAGGAGGAAAAAAGGTGAGGCAGATGTACCAGCGGAGGCTGGCGCGCCACGCGCTCGTCCATCTCAAGGCGGTTCGGAACGTGGTGGCGGGGCTGCTGGTGAGTGGTTTTCGCCTCCAAGCGCGCGTTGATGCACCGTGAAACGTTGAAGAGGCGTGGCGATACCGTTGTGCCCTAGGACGTCCATACTGCCCTGTTCTCACACATGACCGCCGGTGTCTGCACGTGGCGACCCCAATCAGATCACCTGTTCCCCAACCCGCGTTTCCCTTGCAGGTCTGAAAAGCGAAAACAGCGATACCATTGAGCCGTACGGGTACTCTTTCATTTTTTCAATCGTTACGCCGACCCATCTAGTGCACCTCCAATGTTGCTGTAACTTAATTATCACTGAAGTCAATGAAGAATCTTACAGCGTAGACAAGGAAACAAGCCATATACCGATGATCCCCTGTTCCCTACTCTCGGTATAATAGTCCCTGATGAGCAACCTGATCCGGATTCTTGTCTTCTGTGATTATGTAGCCTATTTGTCAAAACCCGTGTTTATATACCGCTGCACGTGTCGAAGATAAAGACATGGTCGGGAAAAGGCGCTGATACTCGATACTCAAAGAAAACTCTACATTGCTTTGAGAGGGAAGAACACAATGCGGTCTCACGTAAGTGGCCAAACACGGAACAGGCAGCGATTACGGCCCTAGTCAGTGAAGATCGTCAGCCTAAAAACAGAGGAAAATGAAGGGGTAGCACAGTGCGGAGCGCTGCCGGGTCCGAAAGGGACGGTAGAATCTTCCGCATGAGGAACAATCCCTGGGATAATTGGTGATAATTGATAATAATTACCTCAAGTTACCAAAAGTATGTTCTTATGGGGGGCTACCACACGGCCGGGCAGGACCTTGGGGAGAAAGCGCCGGAACGAACTGGGAAGAAAGGGTATGGAATAGTGGGCCCTGGGAGTGGCAGCAGATGGGCGTGGTGCAGCGTGCGCCAAGGCGCCCTTATGTGGAAGTGGGGATCCAAGATGTGGTACCATGTCGTTGTTCAAAACTCTTGGCTACCTATTACCGTAAACGAAAGCGTTGATCACAATGAGAACTATTCGATACACTATTAAAGCACTCGACCAAATGTATGGCCCAGAGGAGAAGGGAAAGGGCACACCACCCCCACTATCAATGTAGTTTCGGTGCCACGACGACATTATGCACAATATATACTGATTAGAAGTAGTGTCTTATTCTGTACACGTTAACTTCATTCTTGTGTTACTTTATTAATGAGGCGATCAGAGTGGTGATAGCAACGTAGATGACAGGGCATCCATTTTTTTGCTGAGCTGAAAGTGCCCCCGGAAATGTGGTCCACATAGAGCACTTACGAAGATCGTAACGGCGACAATGACGACGACGTACTACTAGAAATGAGGAATCATAAGCTTCAGCAAAGGTGGAAAACAATTCAGAGTCTGAGAAGCCTTCGCAATCACGATGAGATGAGGAACCGGATAAGTGTAGTCCGTACAACGTGGAGGACTGCATTATAGAACGGGCTCGAGGGCCTCAACAAGTCCACTCAAGACACGAAGAGCAAGGTGGAAGACGTAGTAGCAAGACCAAGACACCCACTGTAGGACGCCCAAGACCCACAAAACGGCATGCAACTCACGCCAAGGCGATACAAACGCCCCTCCAAACTCGATGCTTGACGGGAAGCTAAGCCACTCCCTTACCCTTACCAGGAGTGGGGGGACTTGTGACGATCAGACCCTATCTCGAATGTAGAAATTGTTCCGAAGTAGTTCAGAAGTATCGTGCTACATAGGACACTCGGCCCTGAAGCACACATAAATGGATTCAAAAAAAAAAGAACAGGCTCGACATTTATGCAAAGATTGAGAGCCCGCAAGTAAATGTGATGTGAGGAATCCAAGGAGGAATCCGGTGTGGCCACCTAGACCAGTAGAGCCATAGCAATAGGAGACGAACCGAAGATGAGCATGACCCTTCATGTTACGCATCGATCCAGGATTATTGGTAATGACACAATGGGGGTAGTGGCTATCTCTGGCATCGTGCGAGGAGGTCGAGGAAACAACTGGGATTTGGACCAAGCCTACCATCTCCTGGTAGAAGTGGCGGGTTTAAACGCACAAGGTCATCGAGTCACACCGTAAGTCGTGGCTACCCGAACCTTTCACAACAGTCGTGCAAGTGCACGCAATGCGTCGAGGACGCTTCCAGAATCTTCGAGCGTTGAAAATATCATCAGTTAGCCTGCAGAGGGGGAGAACTGAGGGAGACGGGGAAAGGTGGGGAAGGCGCAACACTGGTGCAACTCGACAAGATTGAAAGTTTGTTTGCCGTGCCGCATTGACCCCGAACACTCCCCAAAAATCCCAGGCCTGTTGTACGGGTCTGGAACTTACGTGAAATTTGTGTGTGCACGATCATGATGCAGTTCAGTAGACACGTAACGTCCCAAATCTGTACGTCTGTTACAAGATCCCTTGGTTCGGTACGCGGAATTCTGTGTGCATGAGGCTGCCTCGATACACTCCAATGCAAGCTCCAATGGCACTGACAAGCGCTAACCTGGGCCGCCATACTTACCATCTTCTCACTAATACAGAAAATAATTTTTGAAGGGTCTTTTGTGGTAAGTTACTTCATTTCTTGGTTTATTTCGTAACCAAAGCCACAATCGCCGCCACCACGATGCAGCCACCTGCCAGTGCCAGTTGGCGCAACTGTATGGGGCACCCACAACCATCTATCTCCCATATTTCCACACCAGACGCCCGATACAAGATCAGAAAGCAAACTCAGCATCAAACCTTAGCAAGCACAAGCTGTCTGAGCCTGCCTCTATCTACCATCTTGTTCGGAAGCGACACAAGTGCCGCATCATCTGCTCAGATGGGTCAGACCATAGAGACTCATACAACCTGACAGTTGGTCTCCGAGTCGCCCTTTGGGAATCCTCCCGACATTTATGCTTGAGCCTGAGCCGCTGCCAGGTGCGCTGAATGTTACAATTTGAGCACTGGCAAGGGCACTGGCACTTATCTGGTCACGTTCAATTGGGAATGGTGCGGTAGCATCGGATTTCAGCGCTTCATCAGACGTAATGGCGTCGCTCAACAATCTGATATTATAAGTGTCGGACACCGTGACCATTCATGAATGGACTCGCAAGTGTGAAACTGTATAAAAACGGCTTGCTAATTTGTCAACTACAGTAGCTGTGTCCCTGGTATGGACAATTTACGGGCTTTGTGCGACTTTGTGGGCACATGCCCACTTTCATGTCCTTTTGTGCTTGGGGCGAGATCCATTGACAAGGGTAGCAGGCACCCACATAACGGGTACATATGCCTCGTTTAGGAAGTATCTCATGCCCTATATACCTCATATGGCTTGAGCCATGATATGCATGATCTTCAATGCGACACCTGTTACAGCACTCTTCGCAGCACTTGAGTCTGCTCGACCATGCTCTATGAACTGTGCAATTCTAAAGCGTCCAGTAGATTGGTCGACCGCACTAGCGCTCTTTGATCTTAATTAATTATTTTATTTTATTTTATGAGAGCACTTTTATTACAATTCCAGGAACTGGCCACACTTAACTAATTGCCGATAGTGCAATGTCCTAGATGGCAGGTGCCGAAATCAAAGCAGAGTGTGCCCTTACACACTCTTCGCCGTTTTCCGCTTAGACCCTGTGGCCTGGTACTGCGACCATGTGTTCTCCCACTAGATTGGCTATGGGAAATGAACATTAATGAACCTCCGTCACTCCCGGGTGCTTAGCGCTCTAATCATGCCATCTGTTGGTACGAGATCACCCTATAAAACCACGAAGCCTCTGCATCAGCGGAGGTATTGCTGGCCTTGGTGGCTTTTGAACACCATATAGCTGCTAATCCTCACATCTGTACCGGATTCACCGGCCACAATTGTACAGAGTCACTGCAGACCACTGGCATAGACTTAGTGGTCTGACCTGACACGCACAGTTTCCAGCACAATGCCAGTGGGCTATGATCAAGTCAATCTATTTACTGCTATTTCAGATGAGCCAGCATTTCTCATTTCCCAGATGGAGAGGAGTATGCCGGGTCCTGATGAGGGTTGCACGAAGTCACAGCCATGGGCGCCAAACGTACCACCGTTTGCTCAAACTCGGGCTGGCGTTCCTCAAGGCTATTCAGAGGTGAGTCAATCGAACTTTTGAGGTACATCCTATTCTCTGTCATCAACTAACGATCGCGGGTAATAAGGTCTATTCATCTCGGCACTATACATCAATGCAGCCGGTCCCCACCGGAAGCGCCGATGAATACCTTACGGGCCAACTCGAGGCCACAAGGATGATGCCAACCGGTGCAGATATTTCCCCCAATGGTGGGAGCATCTATCCCGCTTGCGGTGATGTCGGTCCTCTCAACTCTTTGACCGGTACAACGTATCTTGGCCAGAAGATTGACGTGGTAGGACTCTCTGAACGTGTTCGGTGCTCCCATCTAATACACATATATAGCCCGCTCGTTTCATACGTTCACCATGCCTTTTCGAACTTGCCAGTATTAGTCCTGTCGCTCCAAGCAACGCGCAGACAACACATACCGATCACGCTGGCGTAGACTCAACCGGCTTTCATGGCGAAATGGTCGATATTTTCCCTCAGAACACGCTACAGTATCAAGAAATTTTGTGCCCAGCGCCCATTGGCAAACGGGTGCATCAAGTTGACTTATCGGCGTCATTTTCTCTCCTTGGGATCCCCTCGGGCTCACTCAAGATACGACATGAACGCCCGGGGGAACCAAGGGACCACCCTCAGCCATCCCCAAAACCAATCAAGGGACGCCCTACAACTAGAAAAGTCAGCTCGTTGGAACAGCCAGTCATGGAGAATAGGAGAAGACATCGGTGTAGGATCTGTGGTGAAGGATTTGCACAACCACAGGGAGTCAAACGACATCACCTCGAAAAACACGAGCCCAGGTTATGTCCACATTGTCACATTTTCAAATGGGCGCGCCGCTACCTATTCAAAAAACACCTCAGGGAGGTGCATCCCGACATAAATCCCGAGGCAGCCACACTGGATGCGGCTTGGAAAGACCATCAAGAACTTCACTGCTACAAGAGATCGGACGCGCCCTCAAGCACCGCACTCCAAGTCCACCACAGACGTCGTCGTCGCGCTGATACTTGGAGACAGATGACGTTGACTTCGCCTATAGTGTCAAATCCACTCCATGCCTCGCCATCCCTTGACCTACACGCAGAGACTTTCGACACAATGAGCAAAGCGCGAGGGATGGGGCCTGCGGAAGGTAGATGCGAGCTTTGGACTCGGTCTGCCCCGCCACTGTAGCGTCGGGCCTGCGAGAAGCCATGACAAATTGCGGTGACAATGGTCATCACAGTACGATTTCTCTGTCTTTTTCTGCACGACTTAGTGCATATCCACATGTTTCGACATCAACGCGGTTGCTGGAAACGGTTCGCGACGTTATATTCTCGAGTGTACGATGATGTTTTCAATGTAGTGGGCACAAGGGTGTATATAATGACCACGGGGGGGGGGGGGGGGGGGGGCGCAGCTGGATCAGGCGATGAAGTGAGGTGGGATGAACGACTCGGAACGAACTTACACACTGAGTGGCGTTGTTGCCCTCGGGTCGACCCGTGCCCTACCGGAGCGATCCGGGATGCGTAATTGGACGTGTATTAGCCTGAGCCTGGGTACGTTAGGCCCTCCTCATGCCACGTCATGTCACGTCAAAAAAAAAGACTTAACTGTATCATTCACTATTCGCGTGCTTTACTAGAGCTAGATTCCCGGCGGCGAACTAGTGGATATGGTGAGCCCCGACCAATCCCTTCGTTTCCGCCCCCTGCACAAGCCAGCCACTTGTCAAGCTGACAGACCTTGGCCCCCATACGCAAGATCGACCCAGACCCGTGACTACGCACGCTATTCGGCTCCGAGACGTTATGCAGCACCCGAGTTGCTTGTAGCAATGCACACCGCCCTCTCCCCTTGCTCTGGTGCGCCAGCATTGCATTATTCGTGTCCGCAACGTGACCTACCCCACCCTCATGCTCTCTTGTGCCTGTGGACGAGCAGGAGCAGGAGACCTGGGTGGGTGTGGAAATGGAGGAGTAGGGAGCGCGTAGCCGTGGCACTCATGCGTCTTGAGGCCGCGGTAGGCGATTGCATCGCCAGCCGCGTGTTGGTATGCCGCGGGGCGAGCTGTGGACGAGGTGCCCTATGTGCTTCTTCGCCTATTGTTCTCATGCCATACCACCGGCGTCTAGTCAAACCTCCGTGTGGTCACCCGATTCCCTGTAAGTGCACAAAACGGGAACAGGTGATACCGTTGGACAGCACGCACCCCCAATGCTCACTCCGTTGGCTCGATCAACACACCCACCCAATCAAGTGTACCTCGTGTTCGTGTAGACTCAACACCTTTGTTCCGGTGTTGTCTAGAAATAGACAAAAAAAATGGAAAAGTAAGCAGCATTGACTTATACCTCCTGCATCAATGACCCCAGATTCTCATCGATCCCACCTCTCGGCATGAGTAACTCGTTTCAAGTTGTTTGTTCGTGTGTAGAACGCGGTTATGCTTCCTTTCCACCCTCACTGTTCGCGGTGTGCTTATCGTGCCTGGTATCCATCCCCATCAAGTGACCGATTTGATCATGCCCAAAGGCGGATCCCGAAGGCTATTGTATGTATAACCCAAATGTATAACCCAAAGGTGGAGAAGCGAGGTTACTGAGCCCTCTAGATGGTTCGCCGCCGAGATTTTACTGTGCCATATCCTATTTCCTCCCTGAGCCGTCAAAATAGGTGGCGGACACTGGCAGCACGCCCGCCCTTATCTTGTGTAGGGGATGCTCCGCCCGCGTGCCTGTTGCCCATATCCAGGGGCTATTTGTGCAAAGTGTAGCGCAACTCAAAACTCGCCACGTATCAACGTTATTAACGGACTCACCGAATGGTCACGGCGGCTTTCCACGGTCAAACATGGCAGTGCTGCAGCAGCACAGGGGAAAGATACACGCTATGGTAGGTGGGCCATGCAAGGGGGCGGTGAGAGGGAGCGAGTGGTCGGGCGAGTATTCGGGTCGATGGGGCGCAACAATCATAACGACCACTGGGAAATTTGGAAACAACCGGGGAGTACGGGCCGCGACCCAATAGACAAATGATTTCTGGAGAGCGCTCTCTGTAAGACGCTTGGAGGACGACTGGTACGGCCAGGCTCCACCGCGTCGCGCTCCCTGGGAACCTGGACTTCCAAAACGTCACCGTGATCGCTCACGGTTGATAGGCAAAGAAAGAGAAAAAAAAGGGGGGGAGGGGGGGAGGATGACCACGTCGAGTTTGATATCACGAAATAAACTATGATCGCTCCACTCCTTACCTTCTGTCAGTCTACCAGGTGGTGCTTCTTTTTGCTTTGTTATATTTTCGTTTTGTCACAATAGTTTCAAGTATCCCTCACGAACAGCAGCTGTCATCCGAAACGAAAACAAAGTCAGTTGTCGCCCACTCGTGTTGGCTTGTTCGACCGCAAAACTCGAACCGACTTGCCGCGCACCAAGGAACAGTCACTACGACGAGGTGCAGAGCCCCTTCATGTCCAAGGTCCAGAGATACGGGTTAGATGGCAACAATGGAGATGGGTGGATTTGACGCGCTACTACATAGAAGCAGAGTGCCATATAATCGGTAGTTCGGTTGGATACCACGACAACCTTATCGACGGCGTTCGGCGTTGGAAAAGAAAAGGTCCAACGATAAAAGAGCGAAGGTCAGCCCTAGATCAAATCCTTGACCACGACGAAGACACGAGGTGGCGCTGTGCCTGTTCAACCCATAAATTTCTCGGAAACGGGAAGCCGATTGTGTGCCTTGGAAATCATAATGGGGAAGTAAGTTATCGTAATCGAATTATGTCATGAACCGTCGCCGCCGAGGCCTTCCACCATTCGTGACAACTCCGGGTTAACTCCGGGACATTGATGAGCTTGAGCTAATTCAGAGTGATACCGAGCGCAGGCAACGCAGACCGAGCACAGCCAGTATTTCCCCCTCTTTGCCGTTACCCTTTTCATGGAGATTGCGATTCGTGGCACTGTGGCTGAACTTGAAGTTGTTTGCATCAATGAAACGCAGCATACTCGTCCTCGGAAAGAGTTCGTGGGAACGTCGATACCGCGTCCGAAATAAGGCATGTGTTTTCAGCTTCTGACGGTGCCAAGGTTAGTGCAACCCTGATTCGATGGATGACCAAGCAGAACTTGGCGTCTTATTCCCAGAAAGGTGGCCATCCAATAGAACTAGCAGCATTGCGATTGTAGCTGGCCACGTTTCTTGAGCGAACCCTGTGATGTGAACATGAACCAATCGTCCACTTTTACGGGACGCCGCTGCGACCGGGTCAAGCGGGTATTGCGCGTAGCAGGGCACTCCGCTGAGACCGCTTCCACGACGCACGTAGCCACAGCAGCGCAGATCCACGATCATGTTCAGACCGGCCCCATAAGTGTCACTATCATTTCCCCACATTTGGTGTCGGATGCTATAGGTACTCTCCCAGTTGGTAGAGGGCAAGACCCAAGTTTCCAGAGGGCAAAGCAGTCAAGGCACGCAGTACACAGCTTCGGAGAAAGGGAGCCACTCTGATTCCATCCCTGGTCAACCCAGAGTGCCATAACGTTACGCAACTACAACACAACAACCCCGCTTCGTGTGTTCCCTGATAGTTCCTGATGGCTGCTACTAGAGGCTCGGGTAGTTTACAGTAGCATCGGTTAGGTTGAAATTGCCATTCTGAGTGACCATTGAAGGACCCTGGTTGGCTGCTCAAAAGGATGGATGTTCATTCGTTCACAGTTGCCTTTTGTGATAATGGGCGCGCAAACGCAAAGTACTATTGTAAAGGATAAATATCAAATTGTTGAAGCTGCTGACGTTCCGTTTCTACTTTCGATCTCATCAAACAGGTACCGGCGCACATCGCACTCCTGCTACGAATAGATCCGCGGTGTGTGAAAGATGGCGCCCGTTGCTTCCTAGGGTCTGTGGGAACCTGACCCTGCTTGCTTCTCCTAATATTTCTGTCCACAACAGGTGATCCACCTAGGTGGCTATAGCTAGGTGCCGTATGACACACATACAGGCGTTCCAGACGTGACTATCAACAATGATGTGCCCATTTTTCGTCGTCAGGGGCAGCAACGACATTCTCACACCAAAACCAGCCTCGAGTGATCCCTCATCTGGTATGGAACTCATTTTCTATTTACTTCGCCCAATTCGAACCGAACGTGATTGTAGTTGCTACCCTATCAAGGACACTGCGCAGCACATGATCGGAGGACCGGGCCTTCTTCGATCCAATAGAGAAAACCTCGGTGCACTAGATCTCTTGCCTTAATGGTGCTCGATCATACTACATGTGAATACCGTGGTTTCGTTAGTCGATGCGATGCTCCACGTAATTTTTCGTACAGGGTGACTGGCGGTCAACTTCTCAGAATTAGATAAGTTACGAACCGAATCACCCCTACTGAAACAGTACGGCTAACTTGCCACGCTCAAGGCGCTTGCCTCCCTGTCCCCTTTTAGCATTTAGACCCAGACAGGTGACGGTCCCGTAGGCCAGACATCTGGAAATTGGCTTTCGCTTGTGACCCACTGCTCTCGCGTACAGGACACCTCCACCTCCTGTGGTGCCGTCGTTGGCACAGGACGACCGTATAAAACCATGAAGCCTCTGTGCCTGTGGGTAAGTGTGACTGGCTTCAAATCCTCTGGACGCCGTAGAATCGTCTCCACACCCGTTCCAGATCCACTCGCAGCGATTGCGCAGACCACTGCCCAAAGTCGTGGTTTGAGACCCATCAACACCGTTACTCGTACAATGGCCCGGGGTGGCGATCACGCTCGGGCTGGCATTTCCGAAGCCTGCTCAGAGGCGAGTGTCTCAACTCTCTGAGGTCTATCACGTCCCTAGTTATAAACTAACGATCGTGCGTAATAGCTCTATCCCGTTATGCACTATCCATCAACTCGTTCCATCCCCACTTGGAGCACCGATGGATACACTGCAGTTGTCATGCCTGCAGGTACCGACATCGCCCTCAATTGTGAAAACAATTTTCCTACCGGCAGTGGTACAGGGACTCTGAACTTTTGGCCCGATACGATGATTCCTTGCCAGCGGTTTGATTCGGTATGGGACATTCTCTCGATGTGCTTGCCCCTCTTGTCTGAAGTGCATGCATAGTCCACTCGTACCACACACGCGCCGATGATATTGGGACATGGCAGTGTCGATCCCATTGTTTCGGACAACGCGCAGACAACGTGTGCCGACCCCACTGGCGTAGACGCAAATCGTTTTCCTTCGTCTGGGATCCCGTCGAGCGGCGACAGATACGAATCGCCTCATGGCACGCTAGAAGATAAAGAACTTCTGGACCCTGCGTCCAATGAAAAAGGAATGCTTGACTCATCAGCATTATATCCTCCCCGCAATGTCGTCCACCGCTCACTCGAGACACAAAACGGGTGCCTGGGGGGACCGCGAGATGACCCTCAGGTATCCCTGGAGCCTATCAAGAGACGCTCAACGGTTCCCATTTCTAGGAGCACCACCTCGTCGAAGCAACCGAGCAGAGGGCGTACTGGTCGGTATTCGTGCGACGTCTGCGGTGATACATTTGCGCAACTACAAGGAGCCAGGAGACATCATCGCGAGAAACATGAGCCCAGACACTGCCCTCACTGTCACGATTTCAGATGGGGTCGCCTGTACCTATTTAAGAAGCACCTCAAGACGGAGCATCCTGAGATAGACCCTAAGGCATCCACATTGGGCACGACTAGTGGGGACAAACGAAAAGGCGCCATCGCCACCGGGGACCAGACGATCCCTCATGTTCCCCTTTCCGAGATAACCTCCGGGCGTCGCCGTTTCGGCGATACCAGGTACCCAACAACGTGGTCTCCTCCTGCGCAGTCGAGACCCTCTCCTGCCTCGCCGCCACTTGACTCACACGTGGATACCCTCGATACAAATGGTGAAGATTCGAGGGCTGGAGCCGTGCGCCCTTTACCGAGGGTAGAGACGAGCCATGGCTGCGGTCTGCCTCGCCGCCATCGCACCAGAGACTCCGGAGCTGTCACGGCCCATGAGGTGTCTCGAGCACCTACAGAGACCGAAATCTCTAATTAATCGCGGCCGCAGGTAATAGGATAACTTGGATGTGCACCTTTAGGGTCGTATTATTTACCTTGGCAAGTACAGGACACCAGAGCAGCTCCCTTGGGACACCGTCTCACCTGCGCAACGACATGTGGACACTATCTGTAGGATGATAGACATGTCGTGTATAATGAGGCGCCATATTACACGGTCAGGACAAAGTATTACGATACAATTCGCGTCGATTTCTTCTCTTTTCATACACACCTACATGTCCCAACTCGAACACGTTTGCCTTAGGACGATTCACAATGTCATTCTTTTCACGATACAACTTGAGTAGGTACGAACCTGTATTCAAGGGCTGACATTGCGAAGAAGAGCGATAAGCTTGACCTCTTGTAGCCCCCCTAGCAATCGCAGTTGTGTTTCATTTCCACGACCTCAACCTACTCGGAGTCTCGCGTGAGGCTCAAAGTATAAGTCACTTGTGATCACAACACCGTGTCACCCTCCGGACTTGAACCCCAGCTCGCCCGCTGGAGCGTGACAGCATGGGTTGTGCAGCCACCACTGTTTGACCGTTCACACAAGGCCGTTACAGGGAAATGCACCCATATCGCGAACTCTAGGATCCGTTGAGCAATTCGCAAAATGATGACTCACAGTTCAATGAAAGACGAGTGGTAGTCTGTTCTTGAAGGTGTGGGATAGGTGCGAGTTATGAGTGTGTCGTCCCAAGGGGAAGACGTAGACGAAAGGGGTTAGAGAAACAAGGAGTCGGTTTGGAGATGTAGCGCATGAGGGTAGAACTAGGATTGGCACGGGTGCAATGTATGGGTTTGGTGATCGCACAGAATATCAGACAATAGACAATTAGAGAAAGATGGAGAAGATGATGATAATTCTGAGACACCAAGACCGAGGAGTTATATACATGGGAGACGAGCCACAGGATACAGAGACAATACAAGTACTATAATGCCGACACAGACAGACGGGACAATGCAGATGGGAATAGTAATGCATGCAGACACAAACACAGAGGTGGTACCGAGGCCGATGTGGCCAAGTCGTTGTGGCGTACGGACATACCGAAGTGGTGGCAGTTTGGCATCGTTGCACACGCAGCATGGATGTGCACCTTACAAAGGCTTGGCCCGAGTCTTAGCGGAGTGCGCATCAATCCATGCCAGTTTCTCGCCTCCATGTGCAACACCGCGGCAAGCGACGTCGTCGTAACGATTGTGGTCACTTACCGAAACTACAGTAACTGAAGAGAACAAGCAACGACTCGGAAGACTTGAATAAACACAAATAGTGCGTGCAAAACTCGTCACATGACCGTGTGTACTAGTTGGCAAATTTGGCTATACATACGAGCTCTGGATCTATGACAAGATGACGGATCTACATTCATACTACCACGCAACTCCAGATCTTTTATCTTTCCCACTGCGAACCTGGGAACTCAGTGTGGGACGTCGGTGCCAGACGTACGTCGCTCGTCTCGTGAGTGACGGCCATCTGCGCGACTTCATATTTACAAGCAATCACTATCGGTCGATAGTAGGCAGATGGGGACTGTGCCCTCTAGCGGTTACTTGTTATTTTTATCTACAATCGTCTTGGTTAACATTTAGTCACCTTTAGTCTTTCGGCATATTGGTGCGTATCTAGGTCCATGTTAATTGCGAGAGTTTCTACTAGGGGACAGCCATTGTGGAAAGTGGCGAGCGCCTAGCCTTTCGTCTCATTGAATGCACGCTGGAGATCCAGGTAAGTATAGGACCTGTGTGGCGATGAGATACGTGCGCAATGCACCCGAGCTAGGCCCAGCGGTTTCTGCCATCCTTCCGCGAAAAATTAAAAAACGTACCTCTTCCGGTGTCTCGGGGCAGTGTTTGCACATACATTTCTTAGTGTGAGACATTGATTGTTATTCGTTCAGCGCACAAGGGTCTCTCTACCTCCTTGATGGACTATTTTCTTTACGTCTACGTCGTTAAAGTTACACTTACTCAACCTCAGAAGCATTGTTTGGGCCCTTCGCTCAGGCTGTGAGCCCCAGCGGCCGTCCCTGGGCACAAGTTTTTGTCCTCATTCTCGTGGTTCACCACCTTGGTTCCTCTAACCTTGGAATCACCACGTACTACTTTAATCAAGCCTCCATTACCGACACAGCTAGGATTCGCCCAACATCGCCACGATGATGGCATTTAAATCTTACCCGGAGCTTGAGGCGAAGGTTATGTGTTCTTTTTGGCAGTCCTTGCAGAGCACCAAAAAGACTTTGGCCTTGCATCTATGATCCTCTTCTTTTATCCAGTCTTTTCATGGCTCGCTACCTTCGTTGCCAAAGCTATCTCTGTGACGGTACCAGCGGGCCGCTCTATCCTTCTCTCACATGCTGCGTCTCAGTGATGGGCTCAGGAGGTATTCCAGCGCTAGGCACCTGGTGCACTGTACTTTGCCCTTACGAAGCGTACAATTCCATTCGACCGGCCACCCTGAGACACCGTTTAATACTGCCCGTCATGCCCCGAGAACTTTCCGAATGCGTCGTTCTGGTGGACGGTGGCGCCTAAGGTAGCGCCGGCGTACTCGGCGGCGCGCAGCGAGTCGTGTGGCACTCACCCTTGCGTCCCTCGCTGGAGTGCGACTCAATCTCGAGGCAGCTTGTAAGAGATAAATATACAATGAGCTTCTTACACTCTGGTGCGTTGTGTGGTGAAACGAGGGTACACTGTGCACCTTGGTCTGTTTCGTCCGAACTCGAATGAAAAGAACCCATCACCACTTTGATGGTGACGGCGCTCCCTTTCGGGCTTCTCGGGGGCTGGTTCCTCTTGTATTCTTCCGACCTTTGTCCATTTGGCTGTGTGTTTTGTTTTTTTCTACTTCTTGGCCCCCAACTTCTTCCACGTTACATCTTCCCCTATGTGTAAAGTAAAGGGGCACGAAGATACCCCCACCAATTCATAGATCTGCGCATGCACTGCAGAATGTGTTATCGACTCCTGGTCCACTCCAGGTCGTCCACAGACTGTAGAAAGCCCGCTCTCGCACCAACAATAGCAGCCTGGCGAGTCGTTTTTATGGTGGGAACTCATCGGCGTAGTCAAGTAGGTCCACGCACGCTTCGTAGTCCACCGTGACTTTGAGCTCGATAGTACGTTGGTTCTCCCATTTTATCTCCCCATTTGTCTGATTTTTTTTGCCATATGATTCCATTACTACTAGTCCGGAGAAAGAAACTCTTTGACCACTTTTCCTTTGTTGAAATGCCTGAAAGAGCCATGAACATTCCAGCCTGTTGACTCGTGCGTGAGATTTGACCTAGACGATCAACAATCAAACACGAGGCGTTCCTCCGAGTCATGCGCAGTACCCGCACCGCTTCAAGTCGCACCGAACCACACACGCTACTGACGCCACCCGCCGCTTCCCTCGCTTTCTCGCACGCCGTCTGACCCCTACGGCACCCACCCTGTGTTCTGCAGCTGCATACGCCAGTGCCGCCGTCCCGCAGACGAAGCACCGCGTTGCCACGCCTACCACATACAACGGACGCCAGACAAATGCATAGGCGTGCTATTTCCGCTTGTAGCACGCACAGCCGTTCTATCCCTCATCGGGCGGGCCTGGAGGTAGGGCTCAATCGCTGGTCCCTGTGCATCGTGCTAAATGGTCCTGACCCGTCGTACTAGGAGCCTCCGTGGTGAGCAGGGGCAGGAGGCAGGATTGGGGCGCGCGGGATGGCGCTCGTCTGCGTTCAGGCTGTGCAGAGCGTCGTGGCGAGGCTACTTATGCGCGAATCCCGCCCCAGGGCGTGCGTTCGTGTGCTGTTGGATGAGCCATATCGACGATGCGTGGTGAGTCCAGGACGTCCGAAGTCTCCCTTACGATAGCGCAATTACTCGCCGCCTAACCACTGCCAAAGTGATTTCCGATTAGCTTCTTTCCGGGTAACCCCAGTCCCACGTCCGTAAAACAAGGGTCGTATTTCAACGTATTTTCTAAGTATCCAAGACTATTTGGAAAACACTTCAAACACCTCAGACATCTTGTCAGACGTATTACTGACCCAAGAAAAAATAGACACACCCTACTGGCAGATTTGAAGATGCGACCCGAGTTTCCCCCTGCCGCAGCGCAAACCCAGGTGCGAACCAGTAAAACGAAGACGAGCGATACTATTAAAGTGAAAACGTATCCCCGATTCTTTCTATCTTTTCCAACTGATGTACAAGCACGTGCAAGCCAGAGATCATATACGACTGGGCCAAGAAGAGGCGGCGTTGACCAGAATAGGAAAAAGGAACAACGGCCGCATACTTGGACAGAACCTTGATAAGACCACTTTGCGTTCCACGACTCTCTGATTCTCTACCCTCGGTACAGCAGCTTGTTTAATTGTTACAGAATGTATTCTGTCAACTTGTCCCCTCCGCAGGTATACAGTACTGTGGTAGTGGCACACTAGTATGGCTTGAAACTTTCGGTTATCCAGCCAATAAAGGTGCCAAACAAGACAAGGTTTGATCGGCCCGCGTCCCTTACACAAGCTGGATCGTCATTCGACCATCCGGAGAAGAAGCACCGATGAAGGTTTGTCACCTGGAGATGAAACGGGGCCCGTGGAGCCACAGGTAATGCACTAAGGATATTTGGTTTCAGTGCTAAGATACCTTGACATATGATATATGACTATATGGCCCCCTACTGTGGCGTCTATTTCCATTGTAGCGCCGCATTCACATCCGGCGGCACTCCCGTCCTTATCTGTTCGTGGGAGACCTGGTGCCTCACCTGTACTCTGTACTCTGAAGCCGCGCAGGTAGTGCTTGTCAAACGCATACGGTAAAATTATTTTGTACAAAAAAGAAAGAAAGAGAAACTCGAAGTGAGGGTCTGGACTGCTCGGTCGACCAAACGAACGGAAGTGTGGATACAACTTGCTAAAATTGGGAAGAACCTGAAAAAGGAGATATAACTTGGGATCGAGCGAAGGGGCAACGGTCGCGGTGTTGAACTTGGTTTCGACTGTCATAATACTAAATGACGTGATTTCCATTGGAAAAACCCGGGGACAATCTCAGGGCCTGTCTTGTTTGTAGTATATTCTCTTCCGGTGCAACACAGAAATTGGCAATACCCAACCCATCCAGATCAGAGAAGACACTTGAGGACTAGATGGCAGACCTGACCAGTTTGATGTCGGTCAGGGCAGGGAACACTCACAGGTGGTCCAGGGTCTGACCCAGTCGGTCGAACCATGACTCGGCTAATTCAGCTTCACTGGCACCGGGGCTGATCTCATTCTCATTTCTGGTTCTCCTCTTTCTGAGGACGCTGGGAATTTTGGGTACGAGGGAAGAACAGGGCTGGGGGTGAGTGTCTTTCTTTTACAGTATAAAGGACTATGACTCGTGGGGGAATAGATTAAGTCGGACTGCATCAGAATGAATCTCGTCGGGTTGCCACCTACTCATTAATATGCATTGATACTCATTTGGCGAAACACTCTCACGAATAAATTTGATATAACTTAGTTTAGCCACTGCTACAGCACTCCACTTTCTGAAGCCCCCACCACACTACATATATAGGATACGGCACAGAGACAGGCATAAATTCTCTCATTAATTCCAACTCGGAGGGTATGGTACTACGCGCTCAAGCTAAAGGTGTAACAGTACAAGTATGAGCCTTCTTTTTCCGAAAACGCACAAGTTTTCTCCGGCGGTCTTCGCGGCTTTCCCGATGGAGAGTGTTGCCCAAACGGGCTGTCTTCTCTCTCCGGTGATGGGCAAATATGAGCGGTGATGGGGCTCGACACCGTCTACCCGTCATCTGGCCAATGTTCCTTCTCTTTGGTGGTTCCATGGTTCCCCAGACCACGTGCGCTCGGGATATTTCGGCATCGTCCCCAAACTCGCCATTTTTTCTCGTGACAAAGGCTTGGAATCAAAGCCCCTTGCAGTCTCATAGGCCATGTCACGAGTTCGCGACTACAATACATGGTAACGAAACGGGTGGGCCCTGCAGAGTCTGCGTTGGCCGCATAATAACGGCGTTGGACCTTTCTCATATTGATCGGTTCCTTGGCTCGTGTTGCAATTTTTTTTTAAAACTTCACCTGTGGCACAAAGACTTAGGTCACTGATGCTGGGAATCCTTATGCTTCTCTTCTTGACTTTCTTCCGTGCGTAATGGAGAGCCTGCCTGTCGGTCTGGGTTTGCTTGATATATAGACATTAGGGTTCTTGGAATTTCTTTGTGTTCCATCACCTTTTCTTCTGCTTGGTCCATTAACAAGGAAGCAACGGTATCTACAGAACAAGTATGGTATGCATGTCTCATTTGGATCACGATACCCTAGTCACCTAGTGCGGTCCCTCTTCTGGTGAGTGGACCGTGTCCCATGTACACTTGCATGTACCCGTATAACTTGAGCCGAACGTGAGCTTATAGCAACTCAGTGTTATGATACTTTCCTCAACATGTTGTTTCGGTCGGAGGATCGACCTTTCTATGCATTGTCAACACCACGGAGAAGCCTCGGTGTACGTCTCTGGTGCCCACGAAAGTCTCAACTCGTACCCGACCCGGCCGAATTGTGTGGCGCAATTTCAGTGGAAGACCAACGTAATGGTTGCAACTAGCGACCAACATCGGAGACAGTTCAGACCAAGTCATACCCGTGGAAACAGTCCAGCAGCCCACCGCTGTCCGGATTGTGTTGTGGGGACGAACTAGCCACACTAACACCGTCCTGCCTTTTCCGACATTTGGGTCCACACCCCGGGGCAGACCCTGCTTCCGCTCACGAGTACCGCCACCACGTGTTGTTCCTGGTGGGCGCTCAATATTCGGGTATAGAGGATAGACCACCTGTCTGAGATGCTGTATCCTCTGTCGTGCCATCGTTGGCACAGGGTGACCCTATAAAACCCACGGGGCACCTGCTCTTGGGTAGGTACCGCTTACTCCAAATCCAGTGGTTTGACAATCATCGACATCATGCCTGGCGCAATGGGCGTCGACCGAGTTGATCTACCCCCTACTGCTCTAGACGATTCTGCGTATCTCGTTTCCCTGGTGGAAACTTACATTCCCTGTTCTCGCGAGAGTTGGACACAGTTCCAACTTTTGACGACAAAAGTCCTTTCATACGCCCACACACAGGCCGGATCTCTTCAAGCACGCTCAGAGGTGAGTTCATCGGCTTACGGAGGCCATCCCGTTCCCTCGTTTAACTAAATACCGTGCGCAATTAGGTCGATATCGTTAGGCACTCTCCGCTAATGGACCCTGCCTTCACTCATAGCACCAATGATTTCCCCACAAGTGTGATGCCAGTCAGTGCGGACACCACCTTTCGAGTTGATGATGAAAACTTCTCGGCCACTTGGAGCGACGCCGAACCTATGAGTCCCTTGACCCATAAGACGTGCCTTTTCCAGCGGCCCAACATGGTACGAGGGCTCTCTCTGTGTGCTTAAGGCTCTTATCTGATATACATATGTAGCCCGCATGTGACACACGCACGCCGTTGGTTCGGGGTATCGGGGGCATCAGTCCTGTCGTTTCAAGCAATCCGCAAATATTATATCCCGACTATGAGAGCGAAGGCGAACCCACCGGCTGGGGTGAGGATGTGGTCGATATACTATCTATCCAAAGACGTCGTTGTGAGTTATCTGGAAATTATTTCCCTTCGTCCGGGAGCCAGTCGACCGGCAACTGCTACGCGTTGCCCCAGGACGCGCCTCAAGATCAAGGACTGCCGATCCCTGCCCCCATCGACAAAGGAATGCCCGACTTATCGGCCTTTTTTCCTTCCCATCAAATCTCCCACGTTTTACTCGAGACACAGGGCAAATTCCTAGAGGCATCGCGGGATAACCCACAACCATCCTCGAAACCGGTTGGGAGATGTGCACAAACCTCGTTTTCTAGAAACACCACCACCTCGTCGAAACAACAAGCTAAGCAGCATGGAGTCCGGTACCAATGCGAGATTTGTCGTAGAGAATTTGCGCAGCCACAAGGAGTCAGGCGACACCAACTAGAGAAGCACAAGCCCAATTTTTGTCCCCATTGTCGCACTTTCAGCTGGGGTCGCCTTTACCAATTTAAACAGCACCTCAAGAAGGAACACCCTGAAGTGGATCTCGAGACAGCTGCTTTTAACGTGGCTAGAAGGTGTCACCAAAGCGGCCCTATCGCTACCACAGACCGGACACGGCCCCATATTCCGCTTACAAGGTCCACCTCTGGACAACGCCCTCGCAGAGATACCCGGCTCGCAACGGTGTGGCCTTCACCCACGGAGCCAAGACACTCTCCTCCCCTGCCGTCCCTTGACCCATTCTCCGAGGCTCTCGACACAGAGTGCGAGGATGCGAGGCCTGGATCCCTGTATCCTTTGCGGGCAGAAGCGAGTCGCAACGCGGTCTATGCTGCCGCTGTTAGTGTTTCGAGCCCCTGGACCCCCAACGGGCCGAATCCCAAATCAGTTGGAGCCATGGTGGCTGAGCCAATAATGGATACCTCCACACATGCACTTTTGGGGTTGTATTACTGACCTTTTCGGGTACCGATGCGACAATCCAGGCGATTATTTTAGGTATAGCTACCTTGGATTTTCACGTAATAACAGTTATGATATTCTTCCTGCGCACGCGTAATTTGTACACCCATCCTAAGACCATGACATGAACGAGCAAATAGTATTGGGAACCTTCGAAAACGGACCACCTTGGGGCCACCACGCACCTTACAATGCTACAAGAGTGGCAACCATCCGCGCAAACTACGAGAACACATCATCCAGATAGATGATCGCATGTACATGGAGATCTGAATCCAAAGGCGCACTTACTGGACTCAAAAACAATGAATTCGAGAAGGAGAACAAGCATGTGAACAAGCGCAAGGGTGAGTGCCGGAGTGGGTACAAGTCATGGTCGTCACAAGACAAAGGACGAAACTAGAGTTCGAACCGAACCGTGGGAGTTTTCAATGCTCTTCCAACTTGACGCCTCTGCCTTGTGGCGACTCCGATCGCGACGTTGTACCCTTGACAACGTGAGTATATATTTTCGAAGCTGTAGACATACGCTCGGGGACACACTCGATAAATTCGATGGTAGTGTCCAAGGTCAGGCCTGTCAGGTCCCGGGGCAGTAGACGTTGGTACTCATGTACCTCTGAATATGTCAATATCAGAGCAAACCAATGGCACTTTCCATGGAATGCCAGTCCAAAACTCGGGACTTGAACAAACAGTGAATTACGGGATGGCCATCTTAGGCTTACTTTACTCATGTCAAATTCAAATATAATATGGAACGTTACATTTTCTTAGTAAACTTAACATCCCTAGCAACGCCAATGCAGCCATGTTTCAACCTTCCCTTTTTGGTGAGTTAACCCGCACCACGCCCAAGGCCACGCCTTCATAAAAAAAATGGTAGGCACAGACTCGGATCGCATAGATCACGCAGCATGGGAACACTCCCCCCTGGCTAGGCTGAGCTACTCTGGTATCATCGGCGCTGATTTTATTCCGTATCGTTCCACCGGCCAGTAGGAATGGTGCCCGCATATCAAGCACCCTACTTGGATCGTATGATCGGCGTGTTGTAAAGTAAATCCCCGACTCCATCAACCCGAAACCGGCCCTGACATGTAGCCAAATACAATCGCATTCCCTTTACCGTAGCTGCTATGAGCGGCTGGAGGCTGCTCAGCGTTGTAAGGCCAGCTTGAGCGCTGAGCCTGAAATCACCTATTCTACAGTATTCGGGCGAAGACTATCGCATCGCATCGCGCGGCCGAGTTTCCATTTCGGATTCGAGTTCCCACGACGTCGCTCGTATCTATCGCTTCCCCCATCTTTCCTTCCCTTTGTCCCTCTCACACATCCTCATCACTCATTACTCGCTCGCACACACCCAAGCCGCAGCGGACGCTAACCCCTATCGCCTCGCAAACAGCCACCTCGAAGACAGGTAGCGCGTTCCCGCGCCTCGAGCACCCTCGTTCTCCCCACTTCGGCCACGCCCCCTGACTCTGTGCGACCGCTGTCTCGGCCTCGGCCTCTTATCGTCCACATTCAGTCTTGTGTTTCGGTTCCATTCGTACCTTACCTTTTTGTTTCGTTTCGTTTCACGCATCATCTTATTCTCCTCTATGCCCTCTCTTACCCTCCACCCCTTTTCTTCCTTGGCTCAGTAGCTACAGGTCTCTTATGTATTTAAACAACTCGTTTCGTCCTGAATGAGAAGAGAGCGCTCGTGTCGCCCTAATTTCCCCCCTTTTAACTTTGCGCAAGAACTCGATTCGAGTCAGGTCCAATCGAGGGCACTCGAAGTCGCACTTGCTCGTCGTCTCTCATCGTCTCGCTGCCTTGGACGGCATCGTTATCGCGTCGCGTCTTGTCTTGACTTGTCTCGTTTCTCTCTCCTCTCCTCTCCCTCTCCCTCTTCGTCTTGGAGTGGAACATCTCCGCCTTCGAACTCACACTAGGACCCCTCAGCGTCCTTACAGCGTGGACATAGAGTCCACGGGCAGAGCAAGATATAGTACAGCGTTCATGGTTACGATCCTGTGAGTAATTCCGTGGTTTGCGCGGGTTGCATAGGCCTATTTGCATATACGGAATCATTATTGGTTGTTTCGTTTTTCGTTCTACGAGTATCCTTTCTATCCCTTTCCCAAGCCTCGTCTCGAAGTTATTATTTGAGATAAAATTGGAATGCCGACCCTATCTTGATGGGGCATGTTGGCACTCTTGACTTACCACTGCAAGGAAACTGGCGCCGGTGCCCCAGAGAAGGTGGGGCTTGCCACTGCCGACCTGGGCACCGATGTGCGAGAAAAGGAAAATGGGAGATAGTGCGAGGACAAAGGCACCATGGGCCATGCTCTTGGGTTCCAGCGGATAGTAGCGCATTGGTTACGACTTCTCACCCTTCTTCTGGATGGCGACATTCGCGGATGCGTTGTGTCAGGTGCTTCATAACCATCGTTTCGTCCCCTCTCTCGCATGGGCGGTCAAGATTACGGTTCATAGCTTTGGGATTTCAAATTTCACGTGAAACTTCTGACTACCAAAGAGACTTACATATCGGGATCTCATAGATCTCATAGTTCGAGTACCAAAGTGGAAGGGTGTAAACAGCGGCGCCTCTCGCTTCAGACGTGACCTCGGGATCGAGTCATAGTTGACGACCGGTCGATTACCGGTAGCTCTTGAGCCTAAGCCCGAGGGGTGTGCCAGCATAGATGGAACATGTGCGACAGAATTTTCAGTTGTTGACTCTGTGAATAACCATCCCCTTGCCTTCGACCCTCTGAGCCACAAGTTCGGTGTGTCCCTGACTCCCTGTGGGGCCTCAGTGTAGGTGAACCTTCTGCTCTTCCGAGCCAAATCTGCACAGAAGAATCATTGCCACTTCGTCATGGCTTTTCCATTCTCGAAATATCGCCGCTACCCTTTGCCCAATACTCGTCTACGGACCTTATCATTAACGCCATACCAAATCGAAATATGGACGTACCCCAGTGGGCTGTGTTGGCACTCTTGGCTTTCACCCCAAAGAATTGCTGGCACCGCCGCACAGAGACACGCCGGGAGGTAGATTTACGTAGCAGCCTGGGCGCCCTTGTACGAGAAAAGGAAGTAAGTCATCAAGTTCTTGTGAGAACAAAGGCACCACGAGGCAATTATCCGGGTGTGCCAACCCTTGTTTTTCTCTCCTGGACAGCGACATCCACGGAAAAGTGAATGTGTCACATCAAGGACCATACGGCCATCCTTCATTTCCTCTTGACAGGATCAAGAAATTGACAAAAGCCTAAGACTCGAGGCTTTGGGGATTTTCCCCCTGAATCCTTCCTCTGACTTCGCAAGTTCACGTGAATTGTACGTGTCACTGACGCGGTGCCAAGTCATCATCCTTACCTGTCGCTCAAAGTCATGCAGTCATGACTTGGCGTCAGCATACATACGCTTGTGCCATCAAGTCAAAGAGTTGGGGTGGTTCAATCATGTCAAGGTCACTGCTCAAACCGAGCCTTCTTTGATATCAGTTGGACATCGCATAAGATAGCAATGGATCCTTCTGATCAGTACTACTACAGTACAAGGATAGGGTCGTCAAAGTTATTGGGTCTATTGGAAAATAATTTTACGAATCTTCCCTTCCTATGTCCGTATGGAAATGTTTGGAGTTCTCTCAATAGAAACACACTAGCTTCGACAGCCCCCGGAGGTTTGGAAACACGGAACACGGGACAGTATATGTCACCGCTTTGCAACAATGGGGATTGAGGCGGAAGACAAAACCCTTTTGGTCAATAAGCTTTTTGGGGATCTGTTCCTTCTGTTCCTTGATGGGCACCAAGCGGCGCCAGCAAGTCGGATAGTTGCCACTCCTTGAAAGACTCTGTTTCCTGCCAGAATCACTCAGTACCAAGACAGTCACCGGCAACAAGATCTGAGGTAAAATTTCCCTAGCTGTCTGGGGTGGTACAGAAGTTCGCTGATATTTGTGAAATTGTTCTGTGACATGACCTTGACAGAATCTCGACCTGTCCAGCTTGCTGTCCAGTGTCCGATTTCTTGTTTCTTATTGATGACGGCAATTACCCTTACGTTACGAATCACTCATCATAGAATGCGAGATCACCCTAGAGGTTACCCGTTACCCATTACACCTCTCCTAGGTAAAATCCTGTGGAACTGGCTTTGCCAATCTGTTGGTTACTGTCTGTGGACAAATACATCCTCCGTGAATCAATCTCACGCATCGTGCTCAATCTGGTGGGATATCACGGCACTGATAGGGTCTGTACTGATTTGTCAAGAACTCTCATGTTATCGATCGACACTCAGTTGCATCCTGCACGCATGGTATCCTCGTGTTTTAAAGCCTTATTGTTATTCAATCTTCTATGAATGTAAGGCCTGGCACCAGCTGGCACTGTCCAGATCCGGGAATGTCTGGCGGATTTCAGTATTCCTTGTCCGTTGGAAACAAGGATTGCTGACTCCTTAGGAACTCCTCAACTCCTCAACTCCTCGGACTTGAAGAGATATAAACCCTTAGCCTTTTCAAGCCTCCTTCCCTTAGGACCCCATTGGCGTACGGTAGAGGTATGATGAGAAAGGTTCTCGGCCTGCTGTCGACGCACTCACTCCGCTAACTTGGGGAAGGACCTCCAGTTATCAAGTGCGGGCATACGTGCCCACCCCCCTGGGGAGATTTGCGCATTGAGTGATAGCCAAGTGATTTTGCCTTACTATGGTTGTTTCTGGACTGCTAACGATAGCACGCGCTGTACTAGCCATACATGGATGAACGATGCGCCTGTCAGTCGTCACTGGCAGCCCCCGAGGCGGCAAGAATTCCAAGCTCTGTCCGATCAGACCAAGACTCCGACTTCTCTCACGACTGTCGAGGCCAGGAATGTTGCATATATGAGCCCGCGGTTCCAACCGCAGTCTCTTACAACAATTATCCCACCCCGGTGCAAGTGGTCCCCAGTAATCACCCACTCTCCATACAA
The DNA here is from genome assembly GCA_025769895.1 of Lactarius psammicola. Taxonomy (NCBI): domain Eukaryota; kingdom Fungi; phylum Basidiomycota; class Agaricomycetes; order Russulales; family Russulaceae; genus Lactarius; species Lactarius psammicola. The sequence goes on along the minus strand of WTXK01000059.1, from coordinate 146,392 downwards.
CAATCTTCCAAGCTCCAACAGGTCAGGACTCATCATACTTTCCGCAGTCAGATACTAAACGTTATTGTATACTACAGGATATTCCCACCTCCTCACACTTTCCAAATAACAATGACGACCTCTTCCCTGCGAGGTACCAGGGCGTGCCCGTAACTCCCCATCGTCCAATTACCTTTGAGTCATTCTTGCCCGCTGTAACACCCATTGCACCGGGAGTAGCTCGAAGCTCTACCTTTCACAAGAGGGTACTGGACAGCCCAAATGCTGTCATTAATGAGTCCATTATCGGTCCTGTCTCCAACTTGGGCGAAGACCGCTCCAAGTCGCCTACCAGGTGGATATGCTCCCCTCCAAATGCGGCCCAATCCCTCAACATGGATGGGTACTCGAGCAGTTCTCACATGGCCCTCACGCCATATGATTCCCAGGATACCATGACCAATGTCTTGTACATGTCGCACAGTGCGCGGTCCCCCAGTCCTCAGCTACACTCCGGCCCAAATCATCCTCCCACGTCGCCCCGATCTCCGGAGAACCTCTCTGATCTTCTCCCTTGGGACAGTTCGCACCTGGGGCAAGAGGCGGTATCCGTGGGGCTATCCCCAGCGATTTGGGCCCCTTTTGAAGCGTCTCCAGTGCTGTCAGCCCTACCACAGAGCAGATCCATAAATACAGCAGTAGCAGGGAAGGAAAACTGCTGCCTTATCTGTGGTAACCGTTTCACGCAGTCACAGGTCCTTAATCGACACATGAAAGACAAGCATGAAGACAAGGGGTCATGTGTCCATTGCCCAAACTTCAAGTGGTCCCGAGGGCGTCCTTACTTGTACAGAAGGCATCTCCGGACAAAACATTCGGGGCTCATATCTTCTGAGGATCCACCGGGAGGGACTCGAAATGCTCATGTTTTACGGGCACGCCCATACAAAGTCCTCAATAAGAAAACTCAAGTCACTTCGAGAGGTCTTGTCCCTGATCATTGCTGTCTTGCCATTGACGTGACCACCTTTCAGAACCACTTATTCCTTACGCGGGTGGTCTACGTGGTCACAAATAATGCACCCGCCATTTTATCCTCACAACTATATCCGTCACGGTACGGCAGTCGTTCGCATGGTATGCACGTGTCCTCATGTCCTCATGTGCTGCACCACAACTACAGCCGCTGGCCGCAGCCCACATCCTTAGGACGATCTCGATGAACTTCCCTGTCTCCTCAAATTCGTTTACAACATTTCCCCCTCCTTTTGCATGTTCTTCTCCTTTTCAGATGGCTAGCGATCGAGCCCTTCCCAGACACCCCATTCTAGTCAGTCCATTTCAGGTCTTATTTCTCTGGTGAGACCATACCAAACTCGTCGGAGCACATCAATGTACGATTAAGCTTCAAATTCTCGTTTCACAGGGCAACTAGACTTCGGTAATTGTGTTCAATAACATCTTATATTGTATCACGGAACGCCACTATTGACCTATTCATTGACTCACAGGAATCTTCACTATAGTACGTGTTCTCACCAATTAGAAAATGGTCCGCTCTTGTTAACGACCGTGACAGATCAGCGTTTATTTTGGCGCCGACGTGTTGCGCGCGTCCCAGTTAGTGGATACACGATGTTATCGCTTCCGCTTTCACAGCCTTTAGTCACTCTTTCGCCCTTGGGTTCGCAACTTCTTCTCCCTGTATTCGCATCTCTTGCTTACTGTAACCTGTTTCGGTTGTACAAATGAATATATTTTGGGAAAGGCCGCCCAAGGTAGCGCACATCTAGTCCCGGCGAATTGGACTCTTACGGCACTCGAGTGCATTGTTGCTCTCTCCTAACCAGTCCGTTTATATTACCACCCAGGACGCAAGAGCATGACTTGAATAAGAAGGGTAGTATTTAAGTGAGGCACAGTCCCACACTACAGCCATCAACCTCTGCAGAACAGACGACGAGCCTGTGCAGTGAATGCAGGAAGACTCAATCGGTTCGTGGGCGTTCGGCGCATTAGTTCAAATTCAGGTACCATAAGAGAGACTTCTAGGAGAACACGGACTTTCAGTCTCTTTTCAGTCATGGAAGCACAGCCTGACCATATGGGTGTGAAACCGAATGTGGACACCGCAACACTGGGATGGAGTGACGCACTGCGCCGGTATGATATCGACTAAGGAGCATTGCCTGCACTGTTCGGGCCCTGGGTAGAGATGTCTCTCAGGCATGCTGCCGCAGTGGGCGGTGAGACCCCGATCGAGTAAGAGCCGTAAGTAGGAAGGCGCCGGGGTAGACACGAGGCAAAAAATGGCAAAGAATGCGTCTTCTCTATCAGAGGCGGCCAAAGGAGGGTGCATGCGACTGCGCAGCTAGATACGGTTCAAGTTACAGCCTCCTACCCAGCGCGCATGGTTTTGAGAGTACACGTTCGATAGGCCGTTGTTGTCAATTCCGATTCCAGAAGAGGGGCATCTGTTACTCGTTGCTCCCGCAGCAGCGGCGCAGCTTCCATGATTTAAAGAGACACAACTTACACTCGAATCGTCCAATTATTACATATTCGCTTGGAGAGTTGGGCCCAAGTCAGATTGAAGGGAAGAATCTTGGGAAGAATGAATTTTCTCGGGTCGGCGTCCAGACATTGGCGTCGGTGCTTCTCAATTCTGCGGGGTTTCGGTAACGACGCATTTCGGAGAAAACCGCAATTAGGCTTGAATGATCCCGTAATCGTGTTGAAACCCGCACAGCATCAACAACGACACCGGACTCGGGTTTACCTGACTCCGAGCACTGCACTGACCCCTGCTTGGCCCAAGCCAGTATCCAGTCAGATGCCACTTTCCCCTGTATTCCATCTTCCTGTATCCTTCCCGGAGGTTCACTCTTCCACAGATACCACAACCCGCCCCCCCCGCTCCTTCATATGTCATCCTCTTGCAGCATGCTCCCCATAGTCTTCTCGTTTTTTTCTGACCCCAGATTCTTGCTCAGCTCGGCTCCCCCTTCACTAGCCTTTCGATTAGTCCGACGTCCACACCTTGCAGCCTTACGTGACACCTCCCTCGATACACGATCTGCACCTCGACCTGCTGTCATCAACAACCCGTGCTCTCCGCGCTGCTTGTATCAAAATTAGACCAGGTGTTATTCTCGCCTTCTCCAGAAGGCGGAAATTTTGCGTTTGCGGAGCTGCTCATAGTCACATACTGCGTTAACGTGCGTAGTGTTGCTACATAAGCAGACTTTTTCACCTTTGTGACGCATTCTAGCCCGGATTCGACATCCTCGCACCCCCTGCAAGATTAAACTCTGAAATACGCCGCATCTTTTCCGCCACTCCTGTGCCACGACGGTGCCCTATACCCGTAGGAGAAGAAGGGACTCCAAATCGGTCTGACCGCTGTCTTCGGGCTAAGGTGCCAGGATCACACGTTGCCTTGCGGAGCCCACCTTGTGATTGTCTTCCTCTCCCTTCTCATTGGCGCCCAAAGCAACCGAATGGTAATGGATGCTCACGGCATTTCAAGGGTGCTGGTATTGGCCGGTATGCGTCGTATTGTTCCAAATTCACGGCTAGGTTCCGAGGAGGCACTCCATGTTGCCCGTATGGTTGCTCCGCTCTCCTTCAAATGGATCGCCGCGGCTTCGTGGGCATAGGCACGGCTGTCATCGCGCTCATCCTCGGCCCACTTTTCCCTATCGTCGCCTCATCAGTCTAATTGCCGTGACTCTCGTATCATCACCTACTCCATTTCCGCGTGCCAGATCTACATCAGCGCCGCTTATTGTCCTACTCCTATGTGATTCCCCATACGGCCACGGCCACGGCCGTTCGTTTCCTAGATGTGATTCATCAATGATGTCCAGTCGTACAGGGACCACGAGGTCCATTCTACGCTCTAACGGTCATTCATCTGAGCAAAACGTGCAGAATACCTGCCTCCTCTGCAACACAACTGCCCCCAATCTAGGCTGCTGAAACTGGTTACAGGAGCTTATCAACACAACCCCGCGCTTAGAGGGATGGATCAAAAACTATGTGCGTCCAATTTAAATACATATGTGCCAATTGCGCAGTCTGAAGTCGTGTTTTTCATATCCAAATGGCACATGATGAAGTAGCATGCAGCCCCGCCCTCTCCGCCGCCTGGTGTCCTCGTGTACAACTACCCCACGGATCGGGGCCGCTCCTTCCTCACATAGTATATGCGTCGTGCCAATAACATAAACGCCAAGGTATTTATTCCGTGACTGCAAACTCGTCGTCAGTCTTCAGAGTCGACCTATTTTCTCAATCGACATTTTACCTATCCATTCCACCCTCTGACAAAACAAAGCGCCACATGTCGACTCTCCAAGACCCCTCTAGGCCGCCGAATTGTAACGACCAAGCCTTTCTGACCGGTGGTCAGGTGGGTCTTGTGTTGACTGGTGGCGCACCTCTCCAATGTGGCCACTGACAATGCCGAACGCCCAGTATGACTTGCACACATCACTTCTAGATAACGAACCCGTCTCAAAAGGAGAATTGCACCTGTCGGAGAGTGTCACTTTTGCCTCCAGATTGTCACCCTTCGAAGAACCTACCTTTGACGGCTGCGACGTTCCTTTGATCACGAGAGCCCCATCCCCCCTTTCGGAGCCGCCGTTCTTTGACATTAGCCAGGTAAGATACTCTATGCAGCGTGACGTTCGGCTTGTTAACGTCGTCCACATAGCATGCACCCTCATGGAGCCCATCGCCATCGGTCTTCCTGGACCAGGGCAGTCAACTTGGAAATTTCTCCTTGCAAGCACTGCCCCGCAGTCCTAGCACCGACCTCACACCCGAGACTGTCACTGTCCCGGACCTTTTCTTCAAGACTGCGCCAACCCCGGACCGCTCCTCCATTTCTTGTGTTCCGGTGTCAGAGCAAGGGTACCAAGCCCCCGAATGGGCTCGGGATTTTGGGGCAGGTCAAGCCAGTATGGCGATCATCCAAGAGCTATCATCGGACACCACCGCCATGACCGCCCCTAGTGGCGAGATGTTGGTGGTCCCAGCAACAGCCCGCGAGACCCTTGGTGGAATTGTTCCAGGAAATGGCGTCACGAGCCCGTCGGTGTATAATCATAGCTCGACTATCCCTCACTCTGCCCGTCGAAATGAAGGCGCCGCATCACCCTATTTCCTATCAACGGGTCAAGCAAGTCGACGTCCCATGGCAGCATCATCTGTTGCGTCCATCCGGGTCCTATCATCGGGCAGAGATCGCGGGAGGTTCTCGTGCCGAGTTTGCGACGTCAGTTTCGTTCAGAGGCAAGGCTTCAACCGACACAATAGGGACAAGCATCAGCCACGCAATATCTGCTCTCACTGTGGGGTGTTCAAATGGTCCCCAGCCCGACGCTATTTATTCACAAAGCATTTCGAGAGAGATCACCTGGGAGTCGCACTCTAGGCGCCGGCGGCAGGTGCGGCGAGAAACTTTCGAAGGTCAACCACATTTTCCCCCGTATAAGTGGTCTTCGTGGGTGGGACACACCCTTCAGGTGCCCGCGTCTAGTACGATCGCATTCTCTGTTCGGTAACAGGGATCTCTTCGTTATAAACGTACGTAGGACTTGGCTTATCGCAGACCTGGTACTTGTTGCAATGTTATTATCTATGCATTTCCGTGCATTTTCTCTGGGTTCAGCATACGCCTTCTTATCAACATTCAAGTACAAAAGGATACCACACGGAAGTTTGGCCGACCGCCGTGTATTCAGGGATCTGCTTTCACACGTTCACAGGCCACGCCGAGTTGCCGGTTGTCGGTTTACCCATGCCACCCCTGACAGCTGAAAAAAGGCAGAACTTCGGCCCCTTCGGCCCAAACCACCCACAAAGTGCCAGTTATCCAATCCTCATTGACGAGGATGTCCTTCAGTATGTGGTGGGGTAGGCCCATCCCTCCGCTTGACCTGCCATACTGTAGTGTAGAAGTACCGGCCGTTCTACGTGGTGCCATGGCGTTTTACGGGGTGGGATCCAGGCCCTCGCTATCGTGTCATAAACTCAGAGGCGAATTCTGATTGCCGTGCTTGCGAGTGGCCCACCTTGCTGTTGTACTGTAATCCTGTAGGCCTTTGGCGCGACGCTAGGCTCAGGTTTCAGGGCCTTGTTTCAACTCAAAGTACTTCTCGCTTGCCCCATTTCCCGACATCCCACCCAGACCAAGACCCAGTCCTACTAGTACGCTCAAGGCAGCACGACTCAGCTATCCCCTATTCGTCAGGTACTCCTAAGATATTTTGGTTATGTAACCTTTCTTATAATACCTTATAAATCTAAATCTTGTCATAAGACCATTAAAATAGATATTATAAGACGGATCAATCATAAGGCGCTCCGGAATTTTGCGACATACTGTATTCAATGTCTTGCAGGAAACTTCACTGCGGTACGTGTTCGCACCAATCAGAAAACATTCCGCTTTTATTAGTGGCAGCTCCCTGTAAGGGCTGGCGCGCACAGCCCAATTAGATGTCTCGTTTCCCCTGGTCACCCTTCGTACTTGGGTTCACAAATTCATCGTCCCCTATTCGCATTCCTTGCCTACTCTAACCTGTTTTGGTTATACAAATAAATTTTGGGAAAGGTCATCCAATTGAAAGCAGCGTGCGTTTCAGTTGGCACTGCAAGTGCATTGCCGCACTTTCCAACAAGTCCGTTCGCATTACCACCACAGGATGCAAGCACCGGATGCGATAACTCCTACCAGAGGACTAGTGTGATCTGGTGTGCTCCGATGTGACTCGAAGTCAAGTTCGCATAACCTTGCACAGAACTTTGAATGAAATGGATATAAGAGGGGTACAGTCACAGACTACAGCACAGCCGCCACAGGCCCTTCTTGCGGAACAGATCTTGAGCCTAAAAGTAGGGTAGGAAGGCCCAATCGATTCGTTGCTCAGTGCAGCAGTCAACTTGAAATTCAGTTGACGTGAGGGAAACCTCTTGGGGATACAGTGTTTGAGGATCCACCGGCAACTGAAGGGGTCCGGATCCCTTTTCAGGATCATGGAAGCTGACCACATGAATGCGAAATCGAACATAGGCACGACACCGCAATGCTAGGATAGTGGCGCACTGCATTCATATAATATTGATTGAGGGGCGCCGCCTGCATTGTTCGGGCCCTGAGGCCTGAGTACTGAGTACTGAGTAGATGCGTCACCTAAGCGTGCCGCCGCAGTGCTTTGTGAGACCCCGAATTGATCGAGTACGGATGGTAGGGGGAGGGGAAAAAACGGACAAAGATGGCATCTTCTCGATCAGAGGCGGCAAAAGAGGGGGGGGTAGAGGAAGGGGTTGCATGCGGCTCCGTTACTAGCCAGATGTGGTTACAGCCTCTACTACCTACTAGCGCGCATGGTTCGAGAGTACACGTTCCATAAGCCGTTGTCGATTACGGATTCGTTTCTAGAAAAAAAGGGATTTGTCACTCGCCACTTCATGAAGATCCCAGCACTTGGAGAGACACCAGTTTATTTTGCGGTTTACAGTAAGTCCTGATGGAAGTACTGTATGAACGTTCCTACTGTCGCTGCCAATGGACGGGTGTCTGATCTTGCGCTGGCGTCCAATTCTGCGGGGTTTAAATCTTCGGACAGACGGGCGTAACGCGAGGAGCTGCAGTACTGAAGTGCCTTAGTCTGTTCATCATGTTGGTGGCCCTACCTTTCCCTTCACACCTTGACCGATTCCGCCTCCTCGCCATCCTTTCTAACCAGGATTTACTGTTCAATTCGTAAACCCGGATGTGATCTGTTTCGTTCGCATCGTGAAAAATCTCTTTTTCGCGACCTTCCTTGGAGCACCGTTGTGTGCCGTAGCATTCATTGGCTTGCTCCTCTTAGTTTTTCCATGCGAGGTAGTCAACCCCTTTGCTCCCCCGATCCTTCGTCTCCTTTTGGATTCGGTTTCCTTCCCATTATTCGTATCACGGCTTCGCGCGCCGTCCATGAACCTGCGTTTCCATGCCTCAAGTATGTCTATCTTCGGACCGCCGGTGCTTTCCACAAAACATTACACGCTGAGGTCAGAAGCATCGACATTCCAACGGTCCGTATCGCCTGTTGCCTAAGGAAGAGTCACTACCATCACGTCTCGACCTCGACCATGGTGGTGGTATCCTATACCAGAAGAACTCGCCTTGATATATTGCTAGTACGTGCTTATTACTAGCGCGTGTACCGATACTGTGGTACGTTTTGGACAGCATCGAGCTCCCGCGCGCCTATCGCAAAATCATGCTCTGAGAAACCCCCCTCCACCATGTCCATCTTCGCTACTCTCTTTTCCTCATTGCCATGCGCCCCGTCATGGTTGCTCACACCTCATATGCCCCCTTCTTTCCCCTCGTCCTCTTCGTGCTTCAGTGTCACGGCTTATTTTCTCGCATTTAGGTGATTACTCCAGCGATTCTTTCTAAACAAACGTCAGGACCCATTATGCTCCACAATACGACCGTCCCACCCTTTACTCACCCATTACCCACTACTCGTGTCTCTGACGCCGTCCTTTTCTTTAGGCTAAGGTTTTTTTCTTTATATTGGGCTCTAGTTCGCTTCATGGGAGCTCCAGGAATAGACCTGTCACTGCCAGTTGTGCCATGCTTAAGTATGCCAACGGGAGGTAAAGCGTTGCGTATTTTCTGTGGGTGCTAGAGTTACACGTTTGAGCAATTTCCTTTCTTAGGGGATCCCTTACCAGGTGTCTCATCCATTTCACGTTTGAACTCTGAAAATTGGTGTCCCATCCATTTTCATGCGAACATCCACGAGTGCCCACCTTCTCGCAGAACTCCATGGCACGCTGGCACCTTCAACACGGACACGTGTTCTTGACTAACACGTTTGAATAGTCTGAAGGGGGCCTGCCCTTCCACTTGGTAAACAAAAACGCAATGAGGGTTACGACAAATTAATGACCGTGCCCCAGATCGTGCCCGGATCAACCACTGGGAGACATTGGAATCAACTCTCAGTGCCGAACACTGCTGGTGTATAACGCAACTCCTCACGAGATCCTTTGTTCTGGCTGACTCGTGTATAGCAGGAGACGATGGTTTCCGCCTCGTGTAGGTCACACGTGGGGTCTGACCAACTTCTCTTCTCCGCCTGTAGGAGGTGCCGCCGCAACTTAAAATGCTTGAAGGGTGACTAGATCCGCCTCATCCGTCGCCCTCCTTCTCCATTGACGCCCTGAATAACCAGAGCTTGTTCTGCCTTGGGACATTCATTTCTCTGACCAACACAGAGCCTTAGGCTGTCGTCAAGCGAAGCTCCTTGACGAGGTATGCCTCCTTTCTTGTCTAATCCAATCCGTATCTGTGTAAATTAACAGTGGTTGAACACTGCGTTCACTTTCAGACGATGACTCTGTTCTCGATCTCAATAAATCTTCCGGAAAACGACGATGAGCTGCGCCTTGGGACTGGTGCCCAGGGACGTCTCTTTAATGATCGATATGGTTGGCCTACGACGCCAAATCCCGCCTTCCATTCCACAATGTCCTTCCTCCACACCTCGGGGCGACAGGGTTTATATGAAGCTCCTGCGAGACTATACACACTATCCTTCTGATTATTATTATCATGTACGTCCACTGGCTGTCAACAGCCGCGTCTATTCTAACCTCCTGACATGCTACAGCTACCTTCCAACGGCCTTCTTGGATGACCGTCAACTCTGTTACGCGGACATCGTCCCCACGAACGCTACAACAGGATTTCCTGATGTAGATGTCTCATCCTTGAAACCCCCTAGCGGTCACCGAGACCACCTGGAAGAAGTTGGTCTTCTGGCCTCGGGTCCTTCACGATTCAGACCGGCATTTGACTGCCGTGACCCTGCACCCTCATCCACTGAAGGCTCGACCCTCCCGCCGGGGTCACCATACTTTGAGACTACCTTGGTGAGGAACACTACGTTGCGCGTCAACCGGCCCTTGACATTGTCTGCGTAGCTCGCATCCGCCTCAGATCTGCAGCCACCTCCCTCCCTACATCGAGACATCGAACTTGATCACCCCTGCTTCTCACAGACCCTGCCTCAAACTTCCAGTGCTGAAGCGAACGTCATTAAGGACACCTCTCGCGTGCTCGTGCCCCTCTCAGACCACCACCAATTCATCCCTACTCACCCCTTCTCTTGCACGAAGCCTCACTCTGAATTTGGCGATCACGAGGCGTTTCTCGTTACGATGGGAATCCGTGGGCCGACGCAGGACAGCGGAACGGAGACCACTTCCTTAGGCAAGATGGCAATGTACTCAACACCGTCCAGTCAAGCCCCTGGGTTGCACACTTACACAGCTGTTCATCGCCCGAACTCGACTTCGAGTGATTGTAGTCCTCTCGACTCCTACTCTACCCATAACGAGACAGCGCCATCGGACTTTCGATTGGAACGTCAAGGGCATCGACTCGCAACCACAGTAGTATTTACTCCATCCCCAAGTCGTGTCTCGGCGCATCGAAACTTCAAGAAGTTCTGGTGTCACTCCTGTGACACTGGCTTCACCCAGAAGCAAGGCTTCAAGAGACATATCAAGGACAAACATTCAAAGCGGAATCCTTGCCCCTACTGTGGCATCTTCGAATGGTCACCGGGGCGCTATTATTTATTTAGGGCGCACCTCAGAACAAAGCATCCGGGAGCTGCACTCCCGAGGACGTGGTCCTGAAGTTGCAACGATAAGACGAGGCTCCTGGCGTGCCTTGGGATTTTCGAATTTTCAGACCCTAGTTCGCTACACCCGTGTGGTACATGTGGTATGTAAAGGGGTGCTGTGCCCCAGTTCGATGTGGTTCTCTCCCGGAAGTTTTGATTTGTCCATACGTAACCTTCTATCCTCTTCCTATCTATGGTGATCATTCATCTCCCTCCCCACTGTTGTGTGACTTGTGTGTAGTAATATCCAACCCCCAGATCTTAACACTTGGCTTTAGACAGCGCACGACTCGGAGGCCACGACCCTACCTCGCCTTCTCCGCAATATGGAATGGCTCACGGCGCCTGCAGGTGTGGCACGCCACATGGTCGTGGTCTGCCATGGTCCACTTAGACTTTAGAATCAGAACTGGGCGCACAATTGACGTATGTTTGGACACACGACCTCGCGCCGTTTCACTGACTGATGCCACGTGTACGACCGTGATGCGTGTGGATGGTGTGAACTGGCTTACACCCGTCGAACCTCATATGATGTACGCCTCTCCGTACTTGTGTTAGCGACAGGCTGGGCAGAGGAAGCAGCTCCCGGTGAAGCAACTGGTAAGTCGGTAGCGGCCACGACCCAAAAGCGTTACCCCTGGTGGTCGACAAGGAGCGGTTTTGATTCATTGCCTGATTTACGCAGGTGGGTGCGCAAGCTTGTGCATACAGAGGGAAGCTTCAACTACTCTCTTTGCATTCAGGATGTAGGCTTAATCAGCACACGCAGCGGAGGTGCCACGGGACGAAGGTGCGTGTCCTTCGGGGAGGACTTGAACAAGAAGATCCATTTTATTTTTATACGGAACAGATATCTCATGACACTCGCCCTGGTATACCTGCCAGTGTCGTCTTGAATGTAAGCAGAGCCGAGAATACCAAGACACGAGAATGAGGCATATTCGGATACACCAACCAACCCGAAACCGCGCTTTATGTAGCTTGACCTTGGGATTGCGACGACATGCTGAGCTCTGAGACCCATGCTACCTACTTACCTCGGCTTTCCCCCCATGTATGGAGTGTTCAATTGAATTGGGGTGAGAAAGTCTTCTGATCGGTGGGTGTTCTGTATACTGTATGAAAGGTCAACGATCTTCCTTAAGGAACACGGATGACCGATATAGACATGCCGTAAGGTGAGTCATCAACATTACATTATCCGAGAGAACAATAAGCACCGTGCTTGCCACACATGGCAAGGTCATTCGCGCGTAAGCTTACGACTGTTAGGCTGCACTCCGATGTGTCCGCGCAGGGTGTCCGAAGCATGGTCCGCGGACCTTTCGCCGCCAAATTTCCGGTGCTTAGACCGTTCCCGTTTAAGGTACAGTAACTTATTATCTTTGAGCGAGCCGCGCGTCATTCCCATGCGCCTTCGTCGGCCGCCCTATCACTTTGCCATCATGACCCTATCCGTCTTGTGTGTCTCTTCCATACATGAGCATTTTCACTCGGTCTCGTGGTTAGTCGAATTTACAATCGTCACTTCTTTAGGGGTTCTTAGGATAGTACCACCCCATTCTCAAAGCAGAGTAGGGTGAATCGGCGACCACATCGTCCATCCGTGTAGGGTAACCGCCTCGCGTTCGCTGCACTCTCTCCAGTTTGGAGAATTCTCCCCTCTCCCAATCCTTACTTGGCAGTTTTTCTCGGTTCTTGACGGTCTCCAAGGCGTGATCCCATCAGATCGGCAAAAGTTGTCTATACCCTCCATACTGCCGCTGCTCCAAACGGAGCTGGCCGACCATGGCTTTGCCACGCCTTCGCTGAAGGTGAAAGTTTCATATATCGCAGAGGAGCGAGTAAACGTGTCGTTCTTACATAGTGCATGCATCGTTCACGCGTGTGCCAACGTTTTTGACCTTTGTGATACATCATAGGTGGTAATCGGCTCCCGCAAGCAAGATCAAGTTTCTTTTCCCCTTTTCCTTTTTAGTGAGTACTTTATGTACTGCCACATTCCTCCATAGATCCCTTCTTGGATGTCCTCACGGACCTAATTCATAGATGCAGGTTTTCAGCTGGGGGTATGCGTCGCCGCGGTTATGCCTACTCAAGTGGATACTCGTTCACGTTATCCAGAATGCTCTTGCCATGCTGCACCCACGAGCGACCCAGGGCAATGGATGGGGCCTTGTTTTCGACCTATATCCGCGGTTGCTTTGTTCTGACCACCGGACCTCCATTTAGGCTTCGGGCAACGTGGCCCGTTGCCTTAACGGGCCCTTTCCGCGGTGCTACCGCCCATTGGGGCGCGGCGCAACGGGCAGCCCTAGCTACGGTTTGTTCGAACCTTGCTGGGAACAAAGCTGGACATGTGGCCGCGGTGCCTGTGTGCTGACGAAGTCGCGTGATGATACCTATCACTTTTGTGTTCCAAACACGAGTAGATGAAACGACTTGCTTGCATTTGTTGAATGCCATATGACGACTATCACCGATTTGGCGCTGAAACCTGCTTGAGACCGACGGGTCTGGTGGCTACATCCCAGGGCTTCTCACCTTTCTCTCCCCCACAAACAAATAGGGAAAGAAAAGTCACCCGAGTCAAATCAAGAGCGACCTAGAATTGTCTGCTGCCAAGGGTCGCACATGGGTATGCAGTCACGAAATCACACACGGGCAGTCATGAAGATTTGGTTTCTATACTTACTTTGACTACCTTGGCTCAGACGTGATGTAAGTATGACAGCCAGCTCGGAAAGCACTCCACGAATGCCTCGAGGAGAACACCCCCAGACACACCTAGTATGACCCAGGTACGGAGCTGGGATCCGCATTTGGGCAGGAACCAGGGGCGAGGTCTTAGGGGTGGTGGCTTTTTAACACGTTCAATCAATCAGGCATTTTCTGGTAAGCAGTCTACTATTAAGTATTCTAGTGATTGTACAACCCCCGCATGTTCGTCGTATCACTGGAAGGGGGCTAATGAGGGGGAAGTACGCGGTGACTGCATTTATTAATACCAAGAAAGGAAAGAACAAAGGGTGGAACAGGTCCCATGGCCGGTGAACAGACCACATTGCTAACTAGTCCGCGGAGTCGTGGACCATGGCCACATTATGTATACATTCAGTAGCACAGAAACTACTAGTAAGAGTGAATTGTACCGGCACACGATGTACCAGGATAAACCCTAGTTATAGGTTAGGAGCTTCCATTTGAGCGGAAATTTTTCACGCCGATTTCATTGGTGGTGATTTGTGATGGTGGCGACGAACCACCAGCCCCATCAAGAAGCATCAATGTATCAACACTGATCAACCTCCACTAATCTCACAAAGTGGCAAACGGTAGCCAGCTGAATTGGCACAATCTAGGGACATAGAGTCCGAGTCTTCAACTGTTCAGTGGGTGGGGCTAAGAGAGGTGCCTCGTCTACTGGATGGGAAGACAGACTTGTCCTTTCCGGGTCGTTGGGGTTGATCGATCGTTGATCATTCAGAAAAACACATTGCCGGCGCATTGCTCCCGACCTTGCGCTTCCCCACGTTCTAGATGATTACTTGATTGGGACCATAAATCTTCGATCACAGAACCACCGCGCAACGTCGTTTACAGTTCACACACTCACAGGCTCATATTGATGATGGTTCTTAAGCAATTTACCGCCATACAGTGGTACTGTACTGTACCCCCTTCGTCCCCGATGTCAACAGGTGGGCGGTGAAACATTTATCATGATCGATCCTATACTAAATAGGGCTACAGAAGTGTCTCTGCAAACGTTCGTCGCAGAACAACTACGGAAGGTGTTGACTTGGTGGGAAGACGCTGACGGGTACCACGGAGTAACTGTCCAAAATTGGTGGATTTGATCAGCTATGCAATTATTGCATGTTTCCGTTCTCGGCGTGGAATCCAAGTAGAAGTCATTGGTTACTCGCTCTCGAGTCTCTCGCATTCAAGTTATCCAAATGGAAATGCCCGTGATAGGAACAGTGTTGAGTCTATCGCTAGCATAAGAGGGATCTTTCTCCCTGGAATTTCCTTGGTCGAATTTGATCCGGAATCAATGCTTTTCAATTTTGCGGGCTTCGCAGCATTCCGACGGGAGCTGTAATTAAGTTCGAAAAGCTTGACTGGAATGATCCTGTAAGTAAAAGTAATGGCGATGACCCACGCTCTCACCACCCGCCCTTCATTACGGTTTCCCTCGACCCTAATTGCCCCAATACTGTAGTCATCCTTTTGACCCCCAACTATCCGTCGTGTTCATTGGAAGAGCGCTGCGAGACAACAAGCGACTCGGAGGCAGGAATCGATGAGGTGATTGACCTTGGCCGTCAGGCTATTCCGTGATCCACTCAACCACCCTCACAGGACCAGATTTCGCGGCGACAGGTCTTGGGACCTGCTCAGGCCCACCGTATCACCCCGGCTCTGTGGTCTGAACACTCGCCACGCGAAATGCGCTGTCCCCATGTAATTTGAGCCAGCATCCAGAACAGATACGACTTTTCCCTTCATGGCATCTCCCACATGCAAGAGACAGAAACTTGCATCTGATGCTCGCGCCGTGGCCCATCTTCATTCCCACCACATTTTCTAGCGCTATAGTTGTCTTCACCACGGTGCGTGCCCCTTTATGTTCCGTGTCATATCTCTTACCTGGAGCTCCTCCCCACCACTCCATCTATCCATCATAGGCATCCCTCTTGCACCTTGCTATACCTCTCGATTTCTTTTCATCTCTACTCGCGGCTCGCCCTTCACAGGCCCACGTACAGTGGCCTTCACTGCATCCGTCCTCTTCACGGGGCCTTATACGACTCTCCCCTCGGAATACGATCCGCATCGCATCTTACCACTATCCAATCACCCACAATCTCCGTGCTGCCTAGGGTGCCCAGGGCAGAGCAGGTGGCCTTGTTCCTTTCCCCTAAAGGCCGATATTTCGTGATTTGGGGGAGCAACCAGCCCATCCTACTTTAATGTGCGTATTTTGATGCATGTGGAGATACTTTCAACGTTCGTGACACATTTTAGCCAGGATTGGTACCCATGAACTTCCCGCAGGGTCGTTTTCTGAAATGCATGCCCTCTTTCCACTTTACCTGCACCACGTTGGTGATGGGTTTCCGGGACTCGCAATTAGGCTGCCAGGTGTCAGGGCCACGCGTTGTTTCGTTGAACCATGGATCTTCGTCTCCTCGACCATTACCGTATGAGGCGACCGGAGCCGCCGTAGACGCTCACGGCGGGCCGTTTGTCACGCAAGAGGCGGTTTAGGCCCAGCACTCCAATGTCAGCTCCGTGAGTTCGGGCTCGTGCGCATTGTGTTAGGTTCGGTGGCTACGCTCCCCAGGAGGGCTTTACGTCACTCATGCGGTTGTTCTGCTTCATGCTGAGAGAACTTCCGCAGCTCCGTCGTTATCACTGCTGTCCCCCCACTCTCAACCGGGGCCCACTTCTCTCTATCATCACCGCGCCCTTCTCCCCACTGTCCCCCACATTACTACGACTTGCACACTTTCACCTGCTCTTTCCTCTCCGCGCGCTTCGCGCTTCTGCAGTACTGCTCCTTGTCGCGGAGTCCCCACAGACAGCGACCATTGGTATTTACTCTACCTTATTTTAAGCTCTAACTCAGACGTCCTCCCAGAGCAACCTGTGCAGAGAGTCGACTCTCCCTCAACGAAGCTGTCCCTAATCTATGTGACGGAACTGTGGGAACATTACACATCATGCAGCTTTCGGACCGCATTTGGACCAGTCAAGCAATTTGTGATTTAGTTGGCCTCGATGAACAAGTGCCAAACATCGTGTGGGCCTGGTGCCCCTCCCATGCGGTAGCCACATGCGGTGCCAAGAGGTTCAATATAAAAGTGAGGTTTGGGGTATCTTCCCCGTCTTTCATCTCCCTCGCTCTTACCAGCTCCATCCTCGGCCCCTGCGTCGACTGGCTGCACACCGCCAGTATCCACCAGATATGATGGCTGCCGATGCAGAGGGGGAGCAGCACTACGGTCCTCGCTCCCACATAGGTCCTGACGATGACGACTTTTATCTGAATTTTCTCCGGCAGGTCACACATTTTCCTGACGATTATCACCATGGACCTTCGGCGGCTGTCAACACGTTTCCCCCCATTCAAGATAGCCTGCCATTATC
The DNA here is from genome assembly GCA_025769895.1 of Lactarius psammicola. NCBI lineage: Eukaryota > Fungi > Basidiomycota > Agaricomycetes > Russulales > Russulaceae > Lactarius > Lactarius psammicola. Next base: position 129,551 of record WTXK01000059.1, on the reverse strand, counting down.
TTGTCCCCTGGATCCCATCGCTGAACTTCCCATTTTTGAACGGCGTTTATCCTTGGGTCTCTCTCGCTATCATCAAGACCTGCTGGAAGGAGCCCATTTTGCCAAGGGTCCTTCTCCGCATTATCCACTGAAACCCTTCTGCAATGCCGATGACCTTTTATTGACCACGATGGCCCTGGGACCTTCTGCTGAGTTATCGTTGTTCGCGGATGACCAGGTGAGACCCCCCGCATCATGACAACCTGCCCATCATTGAGGTCATCTATGTAGCACGGGTTTTCGTGGGGTCCACCTCAGGCACCCCTCCTCGATCAAAGCAATCAACTTTATCATCTCTCATTCCCAGTGTTTCCACAGGAATCACCACAAAGTTCTGGAGCTAACCTGACGCCTGAAAGTGGTGGCATTACGGGCCCTACCTCGGAGCCTTCATCACTCCCGAACCTTGACATCTTCCCCTGCAGTCCCGTCTCAGAGCGAGTGTACCAAGAGGCCGAAAGGGTTTGCAATTCTGGGTTATTCCAAGCTAGTATGGCCGCCATCCAGGAATCGCCCATAGACCCCACCACTGCAAATGTCCACATCAACGAGGGGTCAATGTACCCTCCTGCGACTTCCCACCAAGCACTTTGCGGCTACGTCGATGGCTTCGCGGGGATGTCGATGAATGGTCACGGTTCATCTCTCCCCTACTCCGGACATCAAATCGAAGAGACAGCATCACCCAACTTCCAGTCCGCGATTCAAGCGAGCCATCCTGCCATCGTAGCATCATCGATCGCATCGAACCAAGTTACTCCAGTGGACGAACTTTCCAGGACATTCTGGTGCCATATTTGTGGTGTCGGCTTTGTCCAGAGGCAAGGCTTCAACCGCCACAACAGGGACAAGCACACCCCACGGAATATCTGTCCTCTGTGTGAGAGATACGAATGGTCCTCGGGGCGAAGATATTTATTCCTCAGGCATCTGGAGCGACATCACCCAGGAGTCGTACTCGTCTAGTGACTAGTACGGCTTGGCGACTGGCGCGCCGAGCGACCTTCAGGGTTGTAGTACTATTTCCCTGTGATCACACCCATGTACACAGTTTCTGTCACTTCCGTGAGACACCTCGCTTGGCCAAGTGCCCGCGTCTAGTACAGGGATGACTTGACGTCTTTCTTCCCTCCCTTCCGGAGTCACAGAACTCCCCCGATCATTATGTGTAACTGCTGGAACGACTTACGGTAACTGTTATTGAGCACGTGCTGTATTACTAACGAATATCACACAATTATTTACGACTTGTAATCATTTTATCATTATAAGACTGTCACGAGTTGACAGAAACGTCGGGTGTTGTCTCCGATTGACAGCCATCGTAGTTATCATATGAGGGCCTGACTGGTGGGCACTGCGCCAAGATCGACATCCTCGTGATGCCCACCCTCAGGCCCCCTGAGATTTCGTGTGAGCGGTTTGAGGTACGTAGCACTGTAGCACCCTCAGCTGGGTGCTGCAACGTTCCTTGGACTTGGGTTCTCGTGGTTCTGGCCTTTGGGTTGACCTTGGGGAAAGGGTGCTCGCAGAGGCAAAGGTGGCATCACAGTGGTCGGAATCAGGTATGAAGCTGGCAATGAGTGTTGGAGTAGCGAGTATTTGCTAGGAACTTGGTAAGTAGGCCGCTATTATCTACTTACGGACTTAGGATCTATTCGCCGGTACTGAATGGTTTCATATCTACTAGGGACGTAAAGGGCCGAGATCATGAGCCCAACTGGGGCGAAGGCGCACAAGTCGAAGTTCTTCGAGAAAGGCAAGGGTGCGGTAATGTCAGCGACCGTTTTACTGTAGGAAGGTGTCAAGACGCCAAGATAGCGAAAAGATAGTATCTACGTGCAAGAGTACTTAGGACTAGAACTTGCTCAGAAGCGAGCAAGGGGGAGAATAGAGCAGGAATGCTGCCTTTTCGAGGAGAAGATTGGGTCATTTATATACAGAATCACCCAAGACGATATTTCAAATCTACAGAGTGCCTCAAGGCTCTTTAGGCTGCCCCGAGGCGGGGGTCGTTGGTGAAGCGATATCACGGCGAGTATGGCTGTGAGCTTTCATCATTGGACGGGGGTTGTGTTGACAGTGGGCGTTGCATGTGTAGGCTGAGGGTCCCCCTTATTCTACAAGACGGGGTTTAGCAAGAATCGGTGGAGAGGGTCGAGTTGCACTACGGCTCAAAGTCAAGACATCGCGCCAGGTGATAGCCTACGAGGCATATGGGAACGGGTCCCAGGGAGATCGGGGATGCTGGGGAAAGATAGGGGAGCCGAGAAAACAGGGGCAAAGGCAGTGAAGTCGGTGACAGCATTGAGAGCATTGAGTCCAATAGGGGACAGGCGTGTTCATGCTGTATTTCTGATCTTTGATCTGTTCATCACGGATGATGGGACCACCGCACGCATCACACGAGGACTTGTACATCTATACTAAGAGAGGGAAAGACATGGCTGACACGATCCCTATATAGCTAGGCCGCCATGGAGGGTGTCTTGTACGAAGACGAGGGCGAATACAGGCACATGCACATGAGCAAGCTTATGGGCCGCGCTGCTCATCCTCGCGAACGGGCTTGAGCGTGCATATAGTCGCCGGTTTCGCAAAAGAGAAAAAAATGCTACCGTGAGAACGCCTTACTAGTCGTATATAGCGGCCCGGAAAATTGCGGTCATACACATTATTTTTTTTGATCCTCAGGTAGTGCTCGGCTGCTCGACCTCGTTTTCCTCAAATCTCTTTACAGCAACTTCATCATTCACTAGTACTCACTGTCCACATGCTCCGCTAGAGCTAGATTATGTTTCTGATGGCGAATTATTGAAGGTGGTGAGCCCCGACCAATCTCCTCGTCTCTCCGCCTGCTAAAGTCAAGCCACTCGTCAAGCTGACAGACTTTGGGGTCGCGGCCTTGTGCGCAATATCGACCCAGACGACACATGGCTATGCGCGCAATGTAGCTCCAAGGCGTTATGCAGCACCCGAGTTGCTCGTAGAAGCGCACACCACCAACCGATTCCACCTCTCCCCTTGCTCTGGCGCGTGCCATCCGACACTCATGGCACCACCTACTCCGCACCTGGACCTGCCTCCGTACATGCGACTTCACCGCAGAACAAACCGCGCGCCACGAACTCCATGCACGTCTAACGGACGTGAGATGGATGCCGCGGCGTTCAGCGTTGCGTTCTTCACGCTCGCGACGTGCCCCACCGTTCGACCTACGCTCATACTCGACTCACCCTCTGTCTATGCGGATTCCAGGTAAATGCACAGGTGCTGGGCCCTACTGTCCGTGTGTAGGGAGTGGCTCTGGCCTCTTGTGCCCATGGACGAGCAGGAGCAGAAGGTGGAGGTAAAGAATGAAACGGAGGGAGGAGGAGGGGGGGAACACGCGAGCGCGGCGCTCCTGCGTCTCGAGGCTGTGTGGAACGCCGTGACGAGGTTGTTGGTGAGTGATTTGCGCTGCCAGGCGCGCGTTGGCGCGCTGTTGGGCGCTGTGGATGAGGTGCCGTGCCTTCGTTATCCTATGTGTTTCACTTTTCCCACTGTTCTCACGCTGCACCGATTCACCCCTATGACCTGATTATCCCTAAATCTGTTTTGGTCTGCAAGCTCGCAAACGGAAACAAGTGATACCATTGAATAGCACGCACCCTCAATACACTCTCCATTTAGTTAATCAACACACCCACTCAATCAAGTGTGCCCCATGTTCGTGTAAACTCAACACCTCTCAGTTCTCTTCTCTCGCCATGCGCCATGAGACTAACTCGTTTCAAATTGTTTGTTCGTGTGTAAACTTATAAGACTCGGAACGCATTTCCGTCGCTGTAGTTGTCATGGTGTACTTCTTTTCGTGCCTGGTATCCGTCTCCATCAAATGACCAGATTGATCGTGCCCAAAGACGCAAAGGCGGGGTCGTCTCTGATCCGGAAGTTAACGTATGTGGGGTTACTGAGCCCTCTGGATGGTTCACCCCCCACAGTTTTTACTACGTGATATCCTATTTCCTCCTCGGGCTTTCAAAATAAGTGGCGGGCGCTGGCAGCACACCCACTCTTATCTTATGTAGAGAGTGCCCACCCGCCCGCCTGTGGTCCGTTTTCAGGGGCTATTTGTGTAAGTGTAACGCACCTCAATACTCGCGTGTCGACGTTATTAACAGACCCAGTGATTCTTCATGACCGCTTGCCACGGTCAAAAATGGCAGTGGTGCGGCAGCACAGATAAAGATACACGCTATGGAAGGTGAGCCCGAGCTGGAGAGCGGTCGGGGGTGTAATCAGGTCGAAGGCAGAAACAATCATCATCGTGACCACCGGTCGATTTAGAAACAACCGCAGGCATGGGCTTCAACCTGATAGACAGATGATTTCTGGAGAGCATTCTTGATATGACTCTTCGTGGATCACTGGCAAGGTCGGGCTCCACGGCGTAGTGCGGCCCTGGGGACTCAGGCTTCCAAACGTCGCTGTATTCGCTCGCAGCTGATATACGCCGGTGGGCAGAGAACAAAAGGGGAGGGGGGAATAGGATGACCACGTCGAGTTCGACATCACGAGCGATCTCAAACAAACTACAGTAGCTCCTCTCCTCCCCTGCTATCGGTCCACCAGACTGTGCTTCTTTTCGCTTTGTTCTATTTTCGTTTATTTGTTACGGTAATTTCAATGATCTCCCACATAAAGTGATTGTCAGCCGATACGAACAAAAGTCACTCGTCACTCGCTCGTGTTGGCTGGTTCGACCGCAGGGTTGCCGCACCACGAAGCAGTCATTACGACGAGATGCTGAACCGAGGCTATTTTTGTTTTGTGAAACAAACGAGGGTGCACCGGAACTAAAAATGTCGGAATTATCGCCGTAAAGGTTTTTCTGACTTTCAGCGAATTGGGCGTACCTCTTGCGAAGGGCAAAAGGCCCAAGTTTCCGATCTTTGTGCCGTTCGTGTCCAAAGTCCCGACATACGGGCTAGGTGGCAGAAATAGAAGGGGGGATCTGATCCGCCAGACAGAAGCAACGCCATTGGGTGGTGGACACTACGACAAGCTGAACCTTGTCGGCGGTGTTCAGCCGTGGAAAAGGTTCAACGGTGGACGAGCGGTTGTCAGTCCCTAGATCGGATCGCTTACCACGACAATGACACGAGGCAGCGCTGTGCCCTGGCTCTGCATCCAATCCACATAAGAGACGCCTTTTCTGGACTCTGGAGACGCTCACAAAGCTGTGGTGTGACCGCCCAATGGGTGAGTAATTGGATTACGTCAAGGACTGTCGGGTTGAGTTTTTCACCATTGCTCCCGCCACTGCGCCGATTGTGAGGTATTGATGAAACCAAGCGCAGGCAACGAATACTATCAGAGCACAATCACCAAGGCATCCAGAAGCCGTTACTCACCACACGGAGATGTGGGGCTCATGGAACTACGGTTGAGATCGCGTTTGTTTGCATTGATGAAACGCAGCTTGACTGAAAGAATTCGTGGGGACGCTGATACAGTACTAGTAGCGCATCCAGAAATGAGGTATACTTGTCATCTGGCACCTTCTAATGGTGCCAAGGTATGGACTCCCATGGCCAGCGTGCAATCTTGAAGGTACAGATTTCTAGGTAACTCGGCATTTTCTCGCTTGCTTTTTCTAGCGAGGTGGCCTTTCAATATCCCCAGCAGCCTGCGATTTTTGACCACGCTTCTTACCGTAAGTGGAGCTGGTGACGTGCGTGAACTGGGTCACCGTGTAATCGCCCGCTTACATAGCTTGCCGCAGAGCACCGTTTTTTGGTAATAAATTACGTGGGTATTGTGCGTTGTCAGCGCACTCCGCTGCGACTGCTGCCACGACGCAGCCACTGGCACATCTACGATGTTCAGACAGACTACCACAAGCGTCATGATCCTCGTTTTCCCACATTTGGCATCGGATGCTAATAGGTAGTGTCCTTGTTGGTAGAGGGTTAGACCTTTCAGAGGGCGATGCAGTAAAGGCACAGCTTCGGCGAAATCGCCCCGACCCCCTGGTCAACATAGAGCCCCAGAATGTTACGCAACTACGGGCCTACGGCGCAATATAGTAGGCGCTCAACGCGATGTAATGAGGAATGAAAATCGAATTATTCGTCTCATCGCCATTACGTCTGCTGATGTCCCGTCTCTGTTTTCGACATCATCAAACAGGCACCGCATGTCACCCTCCAAATTAATTATGAATGGACCCTCAGCGTGCGAAAGATAGCGCTAGTTGTTTCCTAGGCTTTGTAGTAACCTGGTTCTGCTTGCTTCTCCCGATATGTCTGTCCAAAACGGGAGATCTTCCTGCCGGCTAGAGGCCATATGACACACGTACAGTCGTTCCAGACGTGACTGCCAGCAATTATGTGCCCATTTTTCGTTGTCAAGGCAGAGACGACGTTCTCACATCATAACCGGCCCGGGCTTCGAGTGATTCCTCATCTGGTATGTAGCGCATGTTCTATGTACTTCGCCCAACTCTGACCGAAGTGATTGTTATTGCAACTCCATCAACTTAAAGGATACGGCGCAGCACATGGTCGGAGGACCGTGACCGAGCTTTCTAAGAAGCCATGGAAGGACCTCGGTGTACTAGATTTCTTGCCTCAACGGTGCTCGATCATGCTTCATTGAACATCGTGACTTCCCTGATTGATGCGTAACTTTTCATACAGGGTAACTGGTGATCAACTTCTTATAATTAGACCAAGTCTCTAACCGATCGTGCTCACTGAAACAGTCCGGTTGACTGGCTACGCTTGTGCTTGCCCTCTTTTGGCATTTAGACGCGGACGTGCGAAGGTCCCCAAAGAGTAGACGCTTGGAGATCGACTTATGATCCACTACTCTCGCGTGCAGGACATCTCCTGTGGTGCCACCATTGGCACAGGATGACCTTTTAAAACCATGAGGCCCTTGCGCCCGCCTCCGTAGGTGTCACTAGCTTCAAATCTTCTGGTTGCCGGAGACCCGTCTTCCTCCATATCCTGCCAGATCCACTCGCAACGACTGCGCAGACCACAAACTTAATCGCGGGTTGAGACCATCGACGTCGTTACTCGTACAATGGCCCCGAGCGGCGATCACGATGTCCCACCCACAGCTCCCTTATACGTTTCACCGTATATTACCGCAAGCTCTGGGACGACTCTTCCAGTATCAAACTTTGTCTTCAACGATAATAGACAATGGTATCACCGGACGTCATCACTTGCACAGGAGATGGTACACCAGCACCCATCGAGGGTAATTTTTACCCTGACTGATACCCAAGTGAGTTTACTTTCATGGGTATTTCTCCGGACAACTGAATGATGACGTTTCTATAGCCATACACGGACGATCTATACAACCAGGTACGGACTCTTGAGAAGACGACAGCCCAGGGCCTTGTCCAATCAGACTCAGATTTCTCCCACGACTCTCAAGGCCTAAATATTTGTATAAATGCGCCCACAGTACCAAACGCTACCACCTTTTACAACGACTATTCCGCCTTCGTGGTTCTCCATCATTACCCCCTCCCCCCTCCATCATCTTCTGGACTTCAGCAGGTGAGAGGTCCTATCAAACTTTCCGTAAGCAAGTACTAAAACTATTGTATACAGCATACTATCCCTATCCATTCGTCATCCTTTGCAAATAATGGTACCAATCGCCTCCCCATGGTTTACCAGAACGGGTCCCAAACACAGAGTCATTGGAATAATGACCCAGAAACATTTTCTCTCACGGGCCCACCTTCTGTTTTGGAGGTAGCTTCAAGTTCTATGTTTCCCGAGAGGGGGCTCAGTACCTCTAGCGCGGATCCTGTTCCGGAACATGACCACAATGCCGCTATCAAAGAGCCCGTTGTCGACGTTGTCCTTAGACTACGCGAGGACCAGTGGCCACCTGCAGAGCGGTTGTACGCCAATGTTCACACGAACCTACCACCCCACATGGGTCGATGCTTGACCAACTCCTCCTATGGATCTACGCCATATGATTCTGATTCTCTGGAAACCACATTCGGGACAGCGTCGGTGTCACCTTATGCGCCATCCCCTAGTCCGAGACCCCATATCAACGCGAGCAATCCAACCGTGTCACCTTCGCCTGCAGGGAGTCTTGCCGACGTCTTCCACCTCGGGCAGATCGCGCCAGGGGCAGGTTGTGGCATTTGCGGAGTCTGAGATACCTCCAGCACTAACTGCTATCCAGCAAAGCCGAACTACAAGTGCAACAGTGGCCAAGGAGCCAAACTTTTGCCATCTCTGCGACGTCAGTTTCACACAACCGCAAGTTTTTCGCCGACACTTGGGGGACAAGCACGAAGACAAGGAGTCGTGTGCCCATTGCTCAAGCTTCAAGTGGCCTCGAGGGCGTCCTTACCTGTACCGAAGGCATCTCAAGCTAAAGCATCCACGTTTCGTGTCTTCTGAGTATCTGCCCAGAAGGACTCGGAAACATCAGACCATAGGGACAAATCAATGCAAAGTCCCTAATAGAAGAACTCAAGTCACTTCCGGAGGTCTCGTCTCCAATCTGTGCTACCTTGTCGTTGTCATGACAGTATTTCAGGATCATCTGTTCCACACGCAGGCTAACTACGTGCTCTTCAAGAACGCACTGTAGGAGTGACTGAGAGGAGTTTTAGACCAAAGAGAACAACTGTGAAGAGTGGAGTTCGACAAATTGGCTGCAAGAGTAAATCATAGCCTCAGAGATCGCGCTCAGAAGGCTTTGGAGAGGTAGGGCACAGGAAAGTGGATCGCAACCGAAGTTCAAGGCTTTATCTATATGGGTGAAATAATCAACGGTGCAAGAATAACCGTAGAAACGCAAAGCCGAAGGTGTATGGTTGCAGCAGTTGAGGGTGACCGACTTTGGTATCGTGTGTGGGAATGGGTATAAGTCCCGGATGTGTGTGGACGGGGTCCGACGGACTGGTGACGGACGCTCCTTTTCTCCAAGCTTTTCTCATTTCAGACACACTACTACAGTAATGCTACTATTTTAACTCGTAAGTAGACCTCCCATACGCCTCATTCTAGCCATCCTATTGAGACTTAATATAATCTGGTGGAATCACGTTTATATTACGCCCAAGTTGTTAGCGCCCAAAGGTGCATCTGGACTTAGACTCGGATCTCGCCCGGTGCTTTTACACGACAACGATGAACTCGATTGCGGGATCGAGTCGCCGAGGAAGTCCGAATCGCCGATTTCGAAGGTTTCGACCTCTATCTCAACCTTCGAGGCATCCGATGAGCGCGGAGCTCTCGACTCGACTGACCGTGCTTGAGGCTCGGTCCGGTTTGCAACCTGCCAAGTGCCAACCCTTCCCTATAACAGTCTCTGAAACGAAACCTCATGGCTTTACTGGCAGCCTACACCCCTGAAGCGCACTAGTATTGTCCATTTGTACGATGACGGATAAGAAAGTGATGTGGGGCGAGCAAGAGGGTATGATCCTCAGCGACCGGCCACCGGTAGCCTGAGACTGAGGTGGCGGCAGCTCGAGGCATGTAAGTTAGACGGAACAGGTGCGACCCAGAATTTCCGGGGTCCTACACAGAATTGTTGCCACACCGCCATGGCCATTCCATTCCCGAATATTACTGCTACCCTTTGCCCAACTTCCGTCTGCAGGCCTTATCACAAACATTAAATCAAAATTTGGACCCACTAGCACTCTGGTGGACCGTGTTAGTAACCTTGGCCTGAGCCCCAAAGAATTGTAGGCACCGCCGCCCAGAGACACGGGTGGTAGATTTACGTAGCAGCGTCAGCGCCCTTTGTGTGAGAAAAAGAAGATGAGTTGGGTTCTGATGAGAACAAAGGCACCACTGGCACGAGGCAAGTATCTGGTGTGCCAGGGATGGCTTTTAGTGCCCTTATTACATCCCTCCCTTTTTCTCTGGGGATAGCGACGTTCACGGAAAAGCGAATGTGTTGCGTCAGGTCCCCGATCACATGGCCATTTTTCATTTCCTCTTGACAGGAACTGGATATTGACAAAAACCTTGCCTCGAGGCTTTGGGGATTCGATTTTCCCCTGAAACCTTCCTCCGACTTCGTGAGTTTATGGGAACTGTAAATTTCCACTGACGCTGGTGCCAACTCACAGTCCTCGCCGCCGCCTGTCACCCGATGTCATGACGGTACTTGGCACTAGCATACATACGCTTGCGGTATCAAGTCAAAGAGTTAGGGTGGTTCGATCATGCCAGGGTCACTACACAAACTCCCGTGCTTTCTCTGAACCTGAAATCAGTTGGCTGCCGCGTAAGATGACGACGAATCCTTTCTGATTAGTATTGTACTGTACTACAAGGATAGGGTCGCCACGGTTGTTGGGTCTATGGGAAAAAAAATTCGCATCCATACGGAAATGTTCGGAGTTCTCTCCGTACCAAACACAAACATGCCAACTTCGACAGCCGGAGGATTTTGGAAACTCAGATCATGGGACAGTAGATACTCCCGTCAGCGTGTCCGGTGGGCCCTATCCACTTTCTCGTCATCCCTGCGGCATGGGGGATTTAGGCGGAAGACAGAACCATTTTGGTCAATAAGCTTTTCGAGGATGTGTTCCTTGAACCTGGGCACCGGGCGGCGCAAGCAAGGCAGATGGTCGCCAGGGAGATTGGTTCCTGACCCCAAACAGCGTTGCTTGCCACCATGCGCATCGCAAATGTGGTGGGGGTGTGGATGGGACACCCCCTATCCACTGCCGAGGATGGCTCCCGGACCTCACATTTCCTAGACGGAGACGCGCATGTGGCGCGAGTTATGTATGCGTCCGGCTCTGCTGCAGGAGCGGTGAGCACACCCAACCCAGTTTCAAGGTTCGAGGGAAAGAATATGGGGAGATCCCTCTCGGTTAACGGGCAGCGTAATAGATAGCCCACATATCTTTTGGGGAAAAATAAGGATAAGAACAAGACCTGCCAATCCGACCAGGGCGAAGTCCCTTTGGTGGATATTGCTACGAGTCACACGAAGACAGTCTAATCACCGGCAACGAGATCTAAGGCAAAAAAGTTCACTGATATTTGCAAAGATATTTTTTGACATATCCTGACAGAACCTCGACCTGTCCAATGTCCGATTTCTTATTGACGATGGCAATTATCCTCGGGCTTACACTACGGATCACTCATCGTAGCTTGCCAGTGGGAGATTACCGGGAGGCTCACCAGAGAGGTCACCCATTACCTATTACACCTCCTGTGTACGGTCCTATGGAGCTGGCTTTGTCAGTCTCTTACCCTCCACAAATCAATCTCGTGCATGCTGCTTAATCCGGTGGGATATCACAGCGCCGATGACGGTTCTTACTGATTTGCCGATAACTCTCATGCTCTCCATCGCCGTTCAGTCTCCAGCCAGCTGCGTACGCGTGGTTTCCTCGTGTTTGAAGGCTTTATTGTTATTCAAACTTCTACGAATGTAAGCGCCTGGCACCAAACTAACCTGGCACCAAGCCTGGCACTGCGGCACCATCCAGATCCGGAATTTACTTGCGCGCTGTAGTATTCTTTGTCCGCTGGGAGCAAGGATCGCTGACCACTAAGGAGGACCTCAAACACCTCAACAACTCGAAGAGATATAAATCCTTGTTTTTTTCAAGCCTCCTTCCCCGGGCCTCGTAGAATCCCATTGGCAGTAGAGGTACGACGAGAAAGGTTCTCGCCTGCCGTCGACACACTCATCCTCAGGATCTCACCGACAGATGTTCCGCTGCAACTTTGTCCGCCTTAGACTTGGACGGCGTGGCCCCAGTGGCACGCCAATCTCTACTGATACTTACATGAGAGTTCCACCCGCGTCCCTCTCATATGTTTCAACACACACAACTGCTAACTTTGGGACGAACCTTCAGCCTGAGTTATCAAGTGAAAGTATATGTTCTCGCCCCTCTCAGGCTGTTACCATCTGCGACTATGGACAAGGATATCACTGGTCGTCGTCACTGGCATGGAAAATTTGGCATCAACACCCCTCTGGGGAAATTTGCGGTCTGAGTGATAGCCAAGTGAGTTTGCCTTTGATGGTTGTTTCTTGACTACTAATTACAGTGTACCGTACTAGCCATACTGGGATGAACGACGTGGTCAGTCGCCAGCCCCCGAGGCGGCGAGAACACCGAGCCCTATCCGATCAGACCCAGACCTCGACTCTTCTCACGACTGTCAAGGCAAGGAATGTTGTCTATATGGGTGCGCAGTCCCGACCACTGCTTCTCACAACGATTACCCCACCCCTGTCGTTCCCGGTAACCACCCACACTCCTTACCACAATCTCCCGGAGTTCAGCAGGTCAGAACGTATCACGCTTTCCGCAGTTAGGTACTAAACAGTTTTGGAAACAGCATATTCCCACCTCATCACCCTTTCCAAATAACGACGACGAGTTCCCCCCTGCAGGGTACCCGGAGGTGCCCGTGTCTCCACATCATCCGGTGGTCGCCTTTGCCAGTGAGACATTCTCACCCGCTGGAACACCCATTGCACTGGGAGAAGCGCTAGGCTCTACCTTTCACGAGAGGAGACTTGACGGCATAAATGTCGTCGCTAATGAGCTCGTTGTCGATCCTATCTCTACACCAGGCGGGGACTGGTGCCCGCCTACCATGTGGATGTGCGCCACTCCAAATATGCCCCGATCACTCAACATGGGCCGATATTCGAACATTTCTCACATGGCGCTCACGCCATACTATGATTCCCAGATCGCATCCAATATGTCGTACATGTCGCATGGCGCACAGTCTCTTAGTCCTCAGCTACACTCCAGCCCTGATCCTCCCGTGTCGGCCCTATCTCTGGAGAACTTCTCTAACCCTTTCACCTCCGACAATTCACATAAGGAGCAGGAGGCGACATCCGCGGAGCTATCTCCGGCGATTCGGGTCTCTATTGAAGCGTCTCCAGTGCTGCCGGCCCTGCCACAAAGAGGATCCATAGGTGCAGCGGTAGCGGAGAAGGAAAACCGCTGCACCCTCTGTGGTATCAGTTTCACGCAGTCATAGGTCCTTAATCGACACATGAAAGACAAGCATGAAGACAAGGTGTCATGTGCCCATTGCTCAAGCTTCAAGTGGTCTCGAGGGCGTCCTCACTTGTACAGAAGGCATCTCCAGGTAAAACATTCGGGTGCGTCTTCTGAGGATCCACTGGGAGGAACTCGCAATGCTCAGATCTTACGGGCTCGCCGATCTAACGTCCCCAATAAAAAAACTCAAGTCACTTTCAGAGGTCTTGTCCCCAACTAATTAACGTTTTCTTGCCATTGACGTGACCATTTTTCAGAACTGATTCCTGACGCGGGCGATTCTACACTCTCAAAAATAACGCTCCAGCGATTCTGTCCCCACGATTTTAGCTGTCGCGATACGGCAGTCATTCGCATGGTATATACGTGCTCTCATGTACTGCACACAACCACATCCGTTGGTTGCAGTCCACACCCCTTGGTAGTGATTTTGCGCCCCTTCACTAACAATACTCGTTCACCTGCCTCTTTGTACTCATTTACAACATCCTCCCTTCCTTTTTCGTGTTCTTCTCCTTTTCGGACGTGCACCAACACCACTACTAGTACTCACAGAGTTCATTCGGCTAGCGATCAAACCTTCCCACAATGACCCACATGCCTCATTCTAGTCAGTCCATTTCGGGTCTTCTTTTTCTCTAGTGAGATCACACCAACCGCGTCGACGAGCATTAATTTACGATTAAGCTTCTCGCTTCTCGTGGCAACGGGACTTCGGTAATTGTGCTTGATGACTTCGCATATTGTATCACGTATTGCCCCTGTTGACACTACATCACCGTTTCCTGTTACTGTACAACCCTTGGTCACTCTTTTGTAGTTGGGCTCGTAGTTGGGTTCGCAATTCTTCTTCTCCTATTCGTGTCCGAGTCTCTTTCCTACTGTAACCTGTTTTCAGTTGTACAAATAAATTTTAGGAAAGGCCATCCAAGTTCGGTACCGGTGGGCTCTCACGGCACTGCAAGTGTATCGTTGCTTTTTCCCGACTAGTCCGTTTGTATCACCGCCACAGGGCCCAAGCGCTATACGTAAGCGAGAATTGCTACCTGAAGAGGACCAGACTGATCATTGGTGTGCTCCGATGTGATTCGAGGTCAAGCTTGCGTAATCGAATGAAACTTAGAGAGGCAAGGCCCCGCACTACAACCGTAACAGGTACCCCTCTGGCAGAACAGATGTCGAGCCTGTAAGGTAGGGAGCCCCAATTGATTCGCGGGCGTCCTGTGCAATGGTTGAATTCAAATGCCATGAGAAAGACCTCTTGGAGATAAGGATTTTGGGTCCCTTTTTTCAGAGTCACAAGAACTGACCACATGGGTGTGAAACCAAATGTCACCGCAACACCGAAATAGAGCGACACATCACATCGACACGAGATTGACTGAGGCGCACCGCCTGTATTATTCGGGCCCTGAGACCTGAGGCCTGAGTAGAGATGTCGCCTAAGCGTGCCACCATAGTGGGACGTGAGACGCGATCGAGTACGAGTCGTAGAGGAGGGACGGAGTAGACTGTGACATGAGAAAAAACGGACAAAGAAAGCATCTTCTCGATCAGAGGCCGCCAAAGGGGGCAGGGGATGGGAAGGAGCTCCAACCTAGCGCCGCCCTTGGTTCTAAGAGTATGTTCGAGAAGCTGTTAGTCTCGATTCTGCGCCCGTTTCTAGAAACTGATCATCTGTCACTCACTAGTCGCTAACCTTTTGAAGCTTCCATAACTAAGGGAGATACTCCAGTAAGTTGTACTGTATGGGTGATCCTACTGTACCCGGGCGAGTTTTCTGATATGGCGGGGTTTGAATATTTGAATCTTCAACACGCGGGCGCAACGCGAGGAGCTCCGGTGTGTTCTCTGGTCCACTCTTTCAGCTTGATCGCCACCGCACTCAGCCCGGAATCCACCCCGGGCCAGCACAGACAGCAGTTGGCCCAAGTCACTGGCGGCCTCGCCCACGACTCCAAGTCGTATCGGCGCCGTATTCGAGTTGGTGTGCAACGTTACATCATCCCATCATACAAGAATACGCTTGGAGATCCGGCGACGAAGTTACATCTTTATCTCACGCCTGCGCCCCATGGCTCTACCTTTGCCCTCAAATTTCGACCGATTCCGTCTCTTAATCGTTTCTAACCAGACTTTGCTACTCAATTCGTAAACCTGGATGGGATCATGCCGTTTCGTTTTGGTTTCGTTCGCATCGTGAAAGGTCTCTTTCCCACGACCTTCCTTGGGGCTGCATTCATGTGCCATAGCGTGCGCCAGGGGAAACTCTTCTCGTAATTTATCCATGTAAGGTGGCCCCTTTTCTCTACTCAGCCGATACATGGCCTCCTCTTGTCTCCGGTTCTCTTCCATTATTCCTGTCATCATTTCGCGCGCAGTCCTTGGGTATGCATTTCATGCCTCAAATATGTCGTCTTTGAATAAGCCTGGCGAGGTGCTCTCCACAAAATAGTACCCTTTACTCACTGAAGCTAGAATTATTAGCACCCAATCAGTCCGTACCGTCCTATGTACTAGGAAGGCCGTCTCTACCGTCACATCTCAACCTCGATCATAGCGATGGTATTCCATATCGCAGAAGAACTCGTCACTATAGATTACTGGTATGTGCTCATTGTTAGCGCGTGTACCGATATAGTGATGCATTTCGGATAGCATCTAGTAGATACTCTGAAGATCCCCCCGTCCCTGGCCCCATTCTGCCCTCGTTGATACCACGACTTTCCGACCTGACGACGGCTATGCCTATCTGGTTCGGGCTCTGATGCAAGTCGACGCATTGCACTGCATCACCGATCGAATTTCTCACAGCGAGCTCACAAGATTTAGTCTGTGCGCACGGCATTCACTTGGAGTCTACCTTGTACAATCACAATTTTTGAACAAGATATTAACAACTGTGGGTGTGGATTGAGCTTGTTCCATCATTGCTCTAGCTATCGTAATGGTGACCCTCGGGCATAGTTGCCCTATCCTTGTCACTCCCTTTTCCTCGGCTGTCATGTGCCCCGTCATAGTCTCTCATACACGATTTCCCCTTTCTTTCCCCTCGTTCTCTTCGCGCTTCAACAGCGCAGCTTATTGTCTCGCCCTTAGGTGGTTTCCCTTGGGATTCCTTCTAAACTAATGCCGGGACCATTATATCCTGCAGTGCGACAGTCACACCCCTTACCGACCTCAAGAGGCGACGCCCTGTCCGTACTTCGTGTCGGAGCCATTGGTAAGTGTACATCCCCTTGTCGTTCTTCACATACCGAACGAATATCGCTCATGTCTCTGACGCCGCCCTTTTCTTTGGGCTAAGGTTTTTCATAGATATTGGGCGCTAGTTCGCCCTCATGGGAGCTCCAGGAATAGACCCGTCGTTGCTTGTCGTGCCACGCTTCAGTGTGCAAACGGGGAGGTAATTTGTGCGTTATTTCTGTAGCTAAGCACTCTTCTTTCCTGGGGGACCTCTTACCAGCCGGTGTCTCACCCATTTCACTCTGAAAATCGGTGTCCTGTACATTTTCATGCGAGCGTCATCGAGTACCCACCTGCTTGCAGAACTCTATGGCACAGTGGCACCTTCAATATGGACACGTTCTTGACTAATACGACGGAATAATCCGAGGGGCCTGCCCCTATACCCGGTACTAGTAAACAAAAACGCAATAAGGGTTATGACAAATTGATGATTGTGCCCCAGGTCGCACACGATATAACCATTTGGCAATATTCAAATCAACGCTCTGTGCCAAACACTACTCGCGTCTAACGCAACTTTTCAAGACCCTTTGTTTTTGGCCGTGTCAGTGTACAGAAGGGGACGATGGTTTCCACCGCGTGTGGGTCACGTGTGGAGTCCGACCGATTGCTCTCCTCCGCTTGTAAGGAGTGCCACCGCAACTTAAAATGCTTGAAGGGCGACTAGATCCGCCTCCTCCGTCGCCCTCCGTACCTCTATTGACCCACAGAATACGCGGAACTAGTTCTTCCCTGGGACATATATATATCTGACCAACATTCTGGGCTGTAATTAAGCCGGGCCCCTTGATAGTGGAGGTATGCCTCCTTTCTTGTCAAGTCTAGTCCGTATCCGCGTGGATTGACAGCGGTTTGTAAACTGCTATTCATTTTCAGACGATGAGCCAGTTTTCGATCTCATTGGGTGTTTCGGAGAACGATGATGAGTCGCGTGTTGGGACTAGTGTCCATGGATGTCTATTTAATGATCGGCGTGGCTAGGCCCACGACGCCCTGTTTCCCACCCTCACTCCACAATATCCTTCTTTTCTCCTCTCCTGAGAACGACGGGACTCATATGAAGCCTCTCACACACCACCCTTGTGATCATGTACGTCTACTGGCTGTTAGCAACCACATCTCCTCAGGCTTGTTGACACGCTACAGTTACCTTCCAATGGCTTCCCAGATGACCCTCGGCTCTGTCACGTAGGACGTTGGTCCCATTAACGCTACAACAAGGTTCTTTGACGCAGAGGACCCCTTCCTATATTGTCCTCGTGACCACCGGGGCCACCCCGATGGAGCTAGTTTAGCCTCAAGTTCTTCGCGATTTAGACCGGCCTTTGGTCGACATGACCCATTGCCCACTGAAGGCTCGAGGCGTACCTGGTAAGACACTCCATGTTCCATGTCAATCGGCCATTGACGTCGCCTACTTAACTCGCGTTCCTTCAGATTTGCCACCGACTACCTCCCTGCATCGAGACAGCGAAATTGATCACCTTTACTTCTCGTATGCCATGTCCCGTACCCCTGGTACTGAAATAAATGTCAGCGCGGACGCTCTCGCGAGCTTGCGCTCCTCCCAGACGTCCGCCCGTCCATATTTACTGGAGAAATCTCATGAATGGTAGGTATCTCACCATAATGAGTCTGGCGATTTCGATCCCTTTCTCGCTACTGCAGTCGCCAATGCGGAACAATTGCACAGCAACCACGTCCTTAGCCACGAGGTCAATGTACTCGACGTCGCCAGGTCAACCCCTTGTAACATCCACCAACTCGGTTATTCACTCCACAAACAGGTCTTCGAATAATGACAGCTCCACCGACCCCTTACTCTGACTATGACGATGGGCTAGCGCCATCGGACTTTCGGTCGGCGAGTCAGGGACGCCAACACATCGCCGCGGTATCGCTCATCGCACCAAGCCGGGTTTCCGCAGCGCGTCAAAACCTCAAGAAGGATTGGGGCCAAGCCTGTAACGCTGGCTTCTCTCAGAAGCAAGGACTTCGAAGGCAAGGCTGGCAAGGACGTGCATTTTTCGCGACATCTCTGTCCTTATTACATGGACTTTGAATGGTCACCGGTGCGCCAGTACGTTTTTAGGAAGCATCTTGAGGGGAAGTACCCAGAGGTTACACTCCTGCTTTGAGTTTTCAAGACAAGACCCGCAAGGTTCCCGGCGCGCCTAGGGATCGTCGAAGTCCTCCAATTCTAGTTCCTTTACCCATGCCGACAGGCTACACTCGTACGGTACACTGCTTGGCCCTGTTCTCACATCTGATATGTTAAGGGGCGCAGTGCTACAGTCCGACAGGATATCTTCCGAGGGTTTTTATTCGTTCACACGTTACTTTCGTCCTTTCCCTGTCTACGATCGCTATTCCTCCCCTGCCCCACTGTGGTGTGACTTGTGCGCGCCTACTGATTAGGATTTCGCACACATTGTGAGCGTAGCCACGCAATTTATTCTTGTCGGTCCTAAACAGAGAAAACCTCTGACATGGCCTCGTCGTGGTCGTGACTTTTACCGTGCCAGGCACAATTAAAGGGCAAATAGAAATAATACCGCTTAGCAGTGGCGCCGCTGCTGCGTCCGCAGGCTGTTCGAACGTGCCAGTGCCTGGCGTGTAAGTCCGCAGTCGCTGGTTCCGAGTACCGCTCGTTTCTATCGTCATAATTGTGTCCTGGTTTCAACGTAAACAAGAAGCTGTTGTCTAACGAGTACGAAAGTAGTCATCCTTCGTGGATACTCGGACCCCCGCCACCCTCTTCCCCTGGATTCGCTGTCCTTATCCATATCTAGAAGTCTCGTGCCAGGGAGCAGGAGCAGGATCCAGCTTTACGTGACGCATGCTGATATTGCACGCGGGCTGATAGCCACCCTCTACCATGTTGCACTCTCGCCGCTGCCGGAACTCGAGATTCCGCCCTGCCTCGGAGCCCTTTTCGATTCAGAATCGTTCCAAAGTTCCCCTACTCAAACGTACCTGGCCACGCTTTCACGCAAGGGCACTAAAGACCTGTCCCAGTTAGCGCGGGCGTGTGAGCGGACCCTTACAGCACTGCCAGCGCACC
Source organism: Lactarius psammicola (assembly GCA_025769895.1). NCBI lineage: Eukaryota > Fungi > Basidiomycota > Agaricomycetes > Russulales > Russulaceae > Lactarius > Lactarius psammicola. The sequence continues at coordinate 110,148 of WTXK01000059.1, read as the reverse complement.
GCTACTCTTTCTTAGTTAGTCAATTTGTATTACTATCACTGCACAGGTGCCAAGTGGGAAGTGCTTCACTCTCATTTTGAGATGGACCAGGCGATTGATGGTACGCACCATATGATTCAGGTCGAGTTCGTAAGGCGATGAAGCTGAGAGGTACAGCCCCGAGGTACAGACGCCATGGCTTTAAGGAGGTATGATTTATCTTTAGGTGCAATAAGGAAACTTGTGATCTTATTGTTTCCTTCTTGTGTCTGAGATCTTTCTGGGTTTGCGCTGACATTTACGAATAGAGTTCGTTTGTACTTACGATTACCATAGCAAGCGCCAGGCGCGCAGGTCCAAGCGTACACCGAGACACGCGTTGTTGTGTGGCTCGTGACTGCAGACCTACATACCTCACTGTCTCACCTCTTGTCGTCTTACTATACTTATTGTCCTCATGCCTCACTTGTGGCCCGCATGTATGTAGATATAAGCGCTGGAATTCGCCTTGAATGTACATCATCCTGCTGTTCTCGAAAGCACATCAGGAAAATGGAATGTTACTGGCGTTACTGGCGGTACTAGCCGAGACTGGCAGCCCTCAATTTTAGCTTGCGCCAGCTATCCCTAGTAACGACAAGTCATGACAGGTCATTTCCATTTGCTGATGAAGGATTGAATAGGGATCTAGACATAATCGACCGCCCACGGTGGAGCCAAGGCATACAGTCGAGAAGTTAAGAAGCATGATTGCAGACATGGCGGGCAATACAAATGCAGCAAGAAGTATTCCACAGGAGGAAAGGCCAGAGTCCACGAGCAGGCACCTAGGAAGGGGGTACTAACGGGGTCTATGAATCTATGCTTTCGATATACGTACTAGTAACCCAGAGAGAGCCGTTTCTATCGATGGACCGAAGTCGGGTCGACCCGAGAGACCACCATCTATGGTCGCTGGAACTGGAATTGCGGCATGAAAATGCAGTCTAGGAAGTGAGGCGAGAGGAGTCGTGAGAGATAGCTGGACCACAGTAGGCTTACACAACCCTAGTACGGCAGTTGCACACACCTCCCCTCACTTTCTCGGGAAATGGAACGCCGCACGCCGTGCAGTACACAGAGATGTTAACTAACGGCACTCTTATATCCGAAAATACCACGGAACTAGACCTTATTAAGACCGAATTACCCTACGTTACATTGAACAATCAGATTCCAAAAAAGTACGGCGCACAATACAGTACCTTAATCTTTGGCACGGCGCCGAGGGGAAGCCATAATTGATAAGGAAGCAGAGCTAAACGCCGTGGTGGGCGCGCCTCTTCTTCAATGGTCACTATGTACTATAGTACCTGGTTTTTTGGCACGGCGCCGAGGGGAAGCCATGATTGATAGGGAAACAGAACTAAATGCCGTACCGGATGCTCCTCATTTTCGATGGACACTATTTACTGATCCTCACAATAAGCAAGATTAATTCGGGCTGTTCACGGGGCATTCGCGTCGTCAACGTGTCAACCCTCATCCAGAATTTCACGTTTCACTTAGACTCGATCTCCCGCTATTATGATTGTATTCCTATTGCGACCATTGAAATTTGACCTCTGTCGAAGGGGATTCATGGAGAGGGGGAAAAATACTGTGTTGCCTTACATAGTAAGACTGTCGGTCCTCTTTTATGAACTGGAGAGCGACTCCACTTCCAGGGTCTTCTCCGAGGAACAAACAATGTGAGGTGTTGACAGATGCAGTCGGCGGCAACAAGTCCGAATGTGAAATGTTAGCGAATACAGCCGCGTGAAGTGAAGCAGCAGCGCGAGAAACTCGGCCTGCACCAAAATCATATCACCATAAGTCGAGAAGCGTAGATCATCTACCAGCACGAACCAGGTGTACGGCGCCAAGTACACGGGTCTTCGCTGCAGATAGAGATAGTAGAGCGCGAGTGAGCGAAGCCTACTAAAGGGGAAGACGCTGAAGAGGGAGCGTAGAGCACAGCACAACAGACAAGACGACGGGGCGGTGCGAAAAAAGAGGGAGAGGATCCGAGATAGACGAAAAGTAGTGTGAGGACGGGCGATCAAGACAATACCTCGACATCGGCGACGGCGATGACGACGATGACGAGAGGAGACGAGCGATACGAGCGAGCATACACGAAATGGAGGATGATGATGGTCACAAGGGAAACAGAAGCATTGATGCACATATCGAGTAAAAGTACATACGACGCGCGTCCAGATTCCCCCTCAGTTCAAACTGCTCCTATCCAGTAGCGGGGATCCTAGCATACGCGAGAGGACGCGCGGTCCTTGATACATAGTGGCTATGATAATGTTAGGTGTGTTAAACTTGGGAGGCGACTGTGGGCGAACATATGCTCTCAAAGGAATGAAGAGAGCGTGTCGAAAGGGACAGTAGAGAGGCAAGTTTCGAATGAAGACTTGCGCACGTCGATTATGTTCCTTGTATCCCCGGATCCAAAGATGTGATCTGGTGCAAACAGGTGTCCGTGAATACTCCGTGTGAGAACGCAGACAAGTATGCAGCGGAGCTGACACTGGCAAGGGAGCTGAGTTATGTCGCAAGGTTCCCCCTCTCCTCCCAATCCGCATGCCTTTATAACTGAAATCGCCTCTGTCGGTCCCTAGTCGGACTTGGAGGTGATCAGTATTAAGAAGTTAAGAGCATAGCGCGAAAAATTACGGTACTTATAAAACGGGACAACCAAACAAGTAAAAACAGCGCGGTTGGAAGCTCCGACCCCGAGCCCTCCTCGGAGTCTCTTCGGCGTTAGCTTCGATGGGCGCGCTCTCTATGACTCGGACCCGCTGTTATATTTATCTGACTTGGACCTACTGTACTGGCCGACATCGTACACCGCGTGTGTCTGCGCGTCGTTACCCACTCAGGCAGACTCATGGAGCCACCACACCCGCCACGTCGCGCAAGAGTATACAAGCTCGTCCTTTGGCTCTTCAGCACGAAATTTTTTTGCACAACTTTTCTCCTTTTAGCCGCTTCACCGTTACCAAATCAAATGCACTAGAGTGGGAGTGGGGAGTGTGGACGCAACTGTGATTTGTAGTGCACCTTGAATAGTTCAAACGAGCGCGGGCATCCAATCTGAATCGGCGGAGGGCTGTGCAGCACGCCGTTGCCTATGCTACCACCACCGCCTCTGATACTGAGTGCAACATTCAACAGCGCATCGTGCGCACTGGCAGGGGATGCTAGCTTCTAGTCTGGGAAAGGTAAGACACGCCCAGGTGTGAGTAAGCCCGTGCATGTGCTGCAACGCATGCGGAAAGGGCGAGGGTCCCAGAGGAGAGTCTGAGCTTAGTCGGGCAGGAAGGACTATAACGTGTGTTGGTCAAATGTCGTCAGGCAATCAGGAGACAACTCGGATACCACGTGTGCCAGTGGGACGGCGAGGTGTGTTGTCAGGTTTTTCCGTGGGATCTCACGTTGCTTTCGATAGTGAACACGACGCATCACGACGCATCACGTTTTTTTTGTCTAACAAATACCGCTCACCTCACCTTACTGAAGCCCTCATCGAGCTTCATTGTCCAGCCAGCCTGACGCCCCTGACTGGTCTCGAGTGGTAGCGCTGCTATACATGATTCAGTCCTGACAGGCCTGACAACCTGATCGGCCCGATCGATCAGATCTCCCTCACTTCTTCAGAGTTTCGGAAATTGGATTCTATTATGCCTGCAATGAACCTCATGTTCTTGAGAGCGAATGCCCTGTGCTCGTTCTTGTTACGTCTTCCACTCAAACTTGTACGGAATTTTTTTCCGTTCTGAACCACAATCTATACTCAGATCTCCCCCATTGAGTCTCCGAGAGTGGCACCGTCGTTCGTTGAAAATTTGTACCAAGACCGTGATCTCCTGGGACGCGACCTTCTGTACTGTACTCCGCTCCAAAACCATGACTGGGGTATCGGAAAAATTAACCTTAGCCACCAAGGAAATTGTAGGCTCCCATAGGAACTATTGGGGACGATGGCTCAGCGCGTTTTGGGGACGCGGCTAAGCGATGCGGGGATTGTCGGTGCAACTTGATGTATGAATGGCACCTCCGGCGGGCACTAACACCACAGGTTTTACAACACAATGTGCCATAGAAGCCTTAAAGGGGATACTGCCCGCAGTGTGTCAATTGTGCCATGGGGCCATTAGATCTGGGTTTTAGTGCCACTGCAAGTTTAAAAGCACCCACTGGCTTCCCTCTTACACACCACCTTGACGACCGTTTTCACCCCAAGCTCAAGCGTACTTTTAGGGACACAGGGGAAGATCCACCGTCGACTCAGACTCATCTTTGCGAACCATAAACCATCCGGAACTTTGTCAATCGTAAACGGAGGACTGTTTTTGCCATGGCCGCCGAAAGCTGGAAGGATATTCTCTGCGTACCATCCTCACATATAGCCGGGCATATGTCAACTGGAAACACTCGTACAACTCTTCAGCCATCAGGGCCGGCTGCCAATACTTTAAACTCAAATGACGACACGCCTGTCCGCTATGACAGAGGGAAAGAACGTTCAAATGTATCGTGCGATGTGTTGCATCGGCGCTTGGATGCAGTGTGTTCTTGGACCTATAACCAGGTGACCTTACGAATTGACGACACGTGTCTGACGGCCCATCTGATAGTCCCAACTCTGGGCAGCCATTTAGAAGCAGACCCGATACACCCTCTTTGGCGAACAGTGTTCCAGACCCTGATGAAAGGCCCTCTGTGGTCCAATCCGCGAGTCCCTCTCACGGTTGTCAATGCCAGCACCTGCCGTACCCGTCACGTAGGGCTAACCCCTATAGTGATTACTCCACGCGGTCAGTTGCCTACTGCCCCCTCTCACGATTTCCCGTGCCCCGACAGGTAAGACTTATCACGACCCTGCCTTTCGCGATCAGACTCTGAAGGTGCTACTGGGGATAGTGTGGCCCTCAAGTTGCTTCTCTATCACCCTGTGTAAGTTGGGAAGACGAGTCCCCCTTCGATGAGCCCCAAGACGGACTTCCATCACCATACCTAGCGAAAGACACCTTCCTGTCCGCAAGCTCATTCCTCGCATCAGGCCCGGGGTTTGGCTTCCCCGTTTCGAGTAGCCTTGAAGCATTATTTATTCAGGACGGACGCCAAATCTTGGTCCCCCCCGCCAGCGATGCGCCCGTCACGGATATCTTCCCTGGCTCGTGCGAAGGACAACAGCTCCCGGAAGTTTCGATGCACACCCCTGCAAGCATGGCCGTACCGATCGACACGAATAGATACCCAGCCGACAATGCGGGGATGGTGGTTGCGTCAAACGGTTTTCAAGACAGTAATTCACGAGCATTAAATGGACCAGCTTGCGCACCCCCTCCCGAGCCCGAGCCTCAGCTCTGCTCCGCTCGAGGGCAGGTAATCCCGCTACCGTCTCGGTCGTCACCAGTGCACAACAATGACCCTCTCGTTGCGCCCTCAATACCATCAACATTTCCACCGGGCCAAAGCCGAAGCTCAAATACCACGGAACGATATGAGAAGAAAAACTGGTGTCCCCTTTGTAAGATAGATTTTTCACAATCGCAAGTTCTGGGCCGACACATAAAAGACAAGCACAATACCAAAGAGTCATGTTCCTTTTGCACGTCCTTCAAATGGTCCAGGGGGAGACCGTACCTCTATAGAAATCACCTCCGCATGAAACACCCTCATTTTCCACCCCCCGACGTTCGACAGAAGGGTTCAAAGACACCCAAGGAATATTTGAATTTACATGCACTGAGCACCAGATTACAAAGTATCTGTCTCCCCTCTCTGTTCACTCACTCTCTCACGATGATAGTACGATAGGCCCAAAAAAACTCACTCCGTGCACAGGAAAATGACGTGCCTCCACTTGCAGGTGATGCCTGCTGCACAATGCACTGGGTTCATACTCCCGCCAGCGATGGCTACATTATCACCCAAATAAAAAAGTCTCGTCCAACACATCTGCCTATTCCATGAGGACTGTGTAGATGCACAAGAGGGGTGGTGGCGGGGCGGGTGGCGTGGAGTTCCGAGCTAGAGACTTGGATGGAGTTCACAAGCCGTTTCGTCTTCCTTTTGGGCCAGTATTTCGGTTTTCGCTACCTAGCTTACCTTCAACGGTGTACTTCCATTTTCCACCACCCTTATCTCGAGGCCAGAGTATGTCACTCCCACGCTCAGGGACCCCGTAATTTTTAACTGGGGGCCATTTTTGCTTTATATTCCCACCTCGTCCCGGTCTCAGTCTCTGGGGTCCGACAACACGTTCTATCCAACCATCAACTCTTCAGCCGAATTGCCCCATGTGAAGCGGTGTATCTCGTAATATCTGATCAACGATTATCGGAATGACAGGGGCGTCCTGTAGAACTTGCTCACAAGCACTCCATCAGACTGCAAGTGCGGGCGTCAATGAACTAGGATAGAACAAAGCGATACCTGTTGCATGCGCAGGTCCGACCTAACTCAGACCCCAATTACGACCCATGCGATTCTCAGTCCAGCACAGCTCTCCGCGACCCTGTACTGCAACCTCACAGCTTCTGTCCGGTCTTATCCACTATCACTTTTTTGAGAGGTCCCGAACCGGAAGAGATCCCAAGAGAAATCGTATACACCGTAGGATGAGCGTTACGATGAATAAATACATGGAACGACCACTAACTGTCACGCTGGAGCGGAAGATCGAATACAGTACAGTACATAGAATAACAATAGCTACTGGGCCGATGGTGTGATTCGAATTCACGCGATGAAAATGCCCGGACTTGGCGAAGAGAGGCGGGATAACATACCCTTGAGGCGCTGCAGAACCGGTGCCCAGCACTGAACCCACGGATAATTACCTGTCCCGGAACATAAATGGATTCAAAAAGAAAAAAAAAACCTAGAGAGTAGTATGTGGCGTCAGTTATGTTGAACGGTTAGGGGATAATTTCCGATAGCAACTTGAAGGAGAACATCTATTGGCGGACCTTGATGGCACACTGCGGGTTTGGTGTTGGCACACGATGGCACAGTGCAAGCCTCTGCCACATCGTGTCATTGAAATCAAACGCAAAATCAACTGCCTTCTGAACACCTATAGCAGATGCCCTCGTTTTCGATGGTCGCCATGACAGACCCTATCCGTTCATCACAGCTATCCGTGGAAAGGACCTAGTTACAAGGTAACCAGAAGAGCAAGATTGGATCGACATGTTTACGCAGCCTTCACGTTGTCGTACGTCTTCCAGCTCACGCTTCATCTTGACCTGATCAACCCCTATTACGATGAGGTCGTTCCTATCCAACGACAATCGAACCTTATGCTTTGACGACGAAGTGTCAGGGGAAGTGGATAAGTATGGGGAGATCTTCGCGGCCTTGTTCGAAGCTGCGATTTCGGGCAAGGTTGTTGGCTTAGTCCAGGAGTTGAGAGTCGGAAAATGCTGGTCAATGCCCTTCGCGATTCGCGATAACAAAAAACGTGAAATCCTGACAGAGGGAGCGGTCAAGTGCGTTGATGGCAGCAACCAAGCGCGGCTGCCCCGAGAAACCCAGCCCTCGCTGAAATGACATATACAGTAACATAGGATCAAAAGCCCGAGACGCGCGCCGAACGCCCCCCACCAACACGAAACCACGTACCGGGGCTATGGCGCCAACTACAACGGCATTTACTGCCCCTAAGTCGGCCCGTGTAGAATTCTCTTGTGTGAGAACATCCTCAAGTTAGGTACTCCACCGGCTTTTCGGGCGAGTTGCCCCCCGGCCCCTGTTTGCTTCAGTAAATGAAATGGCCACGGCGGCCTGTGGTAATATACTGATGGCACACAGATACTAGATGAAATAAGAGGACTGGTGAGAAAACGGCGAGGCCAACAAGATATTGCCAGCCACTCCTGCCAGCCCCCCCACCTCCTCCGATAAGCGTCCACCTCCATGAGACTATCTACCATGCCACCACCAACACAGCCACTACTGAGCACGTTCGAGCTTCTCGCCATGTAGTTTGCACCGAGTGTCTGTGTCTCGTCCTGGTCCTGGAAGAGGTGGGAAACGCTCAGGTGCTGCTCGACACCAAACACGCGCTATCACAGGCGAAGATCTGAAGAGCCAAGTATAAAGCGCAGAGAGGACACCGAGGAGTGAGAAGAGGGTTTAAGGGTAGATGAACAGGAGAGACTTCCGCAGTTCGTGGATTCGTCGGCCAGCTATCTCGGGGAAGAGGCAGGCAATACAAAGTGTCATGCGCGGGATGACGGGGTAAGCGCCAGAATTGTAGCGTACATCCAAATCACAGTCGCCTGACCTGTATGCCATTTGCGTGGCCGCTTCCAGAGGCACCAAGAGGATTGCTGATTTGTGCGAACGAATCCGGGATGGTAGAATGCCGATCATCCAGCCACTCTCTTGTTACACCTTGTGCACTGTTGAAGGACGAGCACAACCGGGGGGGGGGGGTACAAAGATCCTAGAGCAGTGAGAGAAAGGGCGGTGATTACCATGTGATGTGCCTGGATGGAAAGGTCAGCCTACCCATCCTCCAACGGAAACAAAACCCACCCGAATATGAACGCACCCCTGCCCCATCACCCAAACTATCAACTATAGACTACACAATTAGATTCGCTTGGCAACATCACCATTATTTGGGATAATTTTTGGCTCAGCTATATCTATGTCAGTAGCTGCCAGCAGAGATACACAAGGAACTAGGATACATGGGAAATAGTGGGCACGACATATAAGGTTATGTGCCCCAAGGTGCTCGATCATAAGACAGAGAGAAGCCATGTCAGTGCTATCCCACGGCTATTGGTCAAGCCCATTAAATTCAGAAACAAATGGAGGGTTCACGATGGGGGCTGATATACAAACGCCGGGACCAGATCGTGATGAGACTGCCAGTGATTGTGCTCACTCACTGGCGACTTGAAGGAGGCCACGAGAACGCTGTAGCCGGATTGCTGCCATCACCCAGCCACTATCGTACAGTTAGTGCAGCTATCCTGCCACCGTCATGATCGCATACCGCTCTCAGGCTCTCGTCTCCCAGGCTCTAGACTTCCAATCACCATTTCAAGTTCTCACTGGCACCCCTTCAGTTCGCAATAGGACACGACGCACCCTTTTTTTTGACATGCGATAGCTACGCGCCGAGAAATTGTGAACATCACTGCCCTCGTCAGCAACTTCTAGCCTTCAAGCCGTCCAAGTCCCCCTGCCTCGTCTGGAGGTGTAAATTATATGCCTTGTTACACGCTTTTGGATTGGATTGAGTGATATGTAATTTCTGCTTACATATTTGACTTGAACAAGCCCTACTTGTCTATTTGTACCTCACGCCAACGAGTTGTTTTTCCTCCTTGACGTACCGTTACGGGTCTTTACCTTACAACTTCATAATTCTCGCTCTTTTGCGGCCAAACCCTTGATTTACTCCTCGCTTTTTGTTTTTCTATTCTACATCTTCCCCCCCTGCTTAGCGAAACTTTATTCTCGCTGTCTGCTTCTCTGTACTACATCTTCTACCCGCTAGGCGAAACTTTATTCTCCCATTCAAAACCACATAATGAACTCAGATCTTCCCGACTTTGCCTCAGTTTTGCCTCTCTGTATGACTCAGATCTGCGGGCGGGTCCGGAGATGTTACTCCACCTCAGCGCAGCATGCCGGCATTTCTTATCGTAGGAAAAGAAGCTCCGTGCCGACGCTGACATCTTTGTACTGCCATATCGACCCCAAGAGGGCGAATACGAGAGTAACCCATCCCAGCTTGGGAAACCCTCGGTTCTCGGAGCTAACGTAGCTTCTGATCATGGCACCAGGCTTGGAACGCCAAGGAAACACACTAAACATGCGACGCCGTCGACCCCTGCTCCACAGCGCCATAAGGATAATGGAATACCTGGATCGTAAACACCGCGGAAATTATGGTCTCGCTTACTAGGAATCTCAAGGACAACGGGGCTGGCACGTTCTGGAGATTGTGCCCAAACGTGAAGCGACGAGCGCTTCTCCTGAAGTAGAGGCACGAATGGCACCGCTGCGGGCACCAATACCACAGGCTTTGCAATATACTATGTGCCATGAAAATCTCAATGAGGACATTCTCCGCAACAAATCACTTGCACCTGGAGCCGGAAGCCACTCCCCATTTAAAAACACCACTTCTTCCTTTTTACATACCACTTGACATTTTTTCATCCCCACCTCAAGTGTACTGACTTCGTATACCGAGAAGTATCTACAGTGGACTCAGACTCCTCCTCATAAACCGTATAGTGTCTGGGACCTCATCTACCATAAGTGAGGGACCACCTTTCCAATCCCCGCTGAACCTCATTACATGTGTATTCCCCGTGCATCATCCTCAAATAGTGCATATGTCAACTGACAACATCGGTGCGACTCTTCCGCTGTCAAGATCGAGTGACTATGTATTCCCGTCGAGCCATTTTCCGCTCGTCGTCCACGGCAGCGGCCGAAAAGAAAGTGAGAAGGCGTCACGCCACGTGTATCGGCACTCAGGTGCCGCCCGTTCTCTCATCTACCAGGTGATCTGATGAAATACTCAACCTATGTCTGACGAGATCTGATAATGTCATTCATCAGCACGCATCTCCTGATAGTATAAATGCACCCCATGCGGCGGAGACCGCTTCCAGACCAGAATGACGAGTCCTCCGAGTCTCACGGCTTATTTTCGTACCCACTGGCGTACTGGTCTACCCCGTATAACGTCTACCCTACGCAATCAGCCGTCCACGATCTCCTCCTCGAACCACAACAGGTACGACCTTTTCATGATCACCCTTCATAGTCGCGTGCTAAAGGTGGTACCGGGGACAGTTTGGTTTCCAACGGCCCGATGCAAGTCGGGATGACGGGCTCCTCCCCTATGGTTCCCAAGACAGACACCCAGCACTGGACCTATTGAAGGACGCCCTCTCGCCAGCTAGCTCATCCCTTGCGCCAGGAGTGGACTCACCCCCCCTATCGGAGAGCTCTGGTGCACCATCCATTCCAGAAGGACGCCTACTCTCAGGCTCCCCCGTCAACAGTTTACCCGTCGCAAATACTTTCCCCTGCTTCCGATCGCACAAAGATCAGCAACATCAGGAAGCGTGGATGCGACCGGTTGGCACGGATAGATATCGAGACAACGACGTAGAGGCAATCATTTCATATGGCCCCCAGGAAAGTAGCCGCCAGGCGTCGTACAGACCACGTTGCATACTGCGCCCCGATCCAGTGCCTCGAGCTTACATCGGCACAATGCAACCAAGCTCGTCATCACGCTTATCTCCAGTGCACGCCAGCAACTCTCTTGCCGCGCCTTCACCAATGCAAGCAACTTCACGACACCAAAGTCGAGCCGTAAATACAAAGAAGCGAGCCGAGAAGAAATATTGGTGCTTCAGCTGTGGGAGCGGTTTCTCACAATCGCAGGTGCTAGGCCGGCACATCAAAGACAAGCACGAGACTAAAGAAACGTGTCGTTTTTGCGAATCCTTCACATGGTCCCGAGGGAGACCCCATCTATATCGAGAACATCTCAAATTGCGACATCCCCAGAGTCAGGTTGCACCTCCAGAAGTTCGACAAAAGGGTTCAAGATACACAAAAGAAAAATTGAAATCTCGTGTACTAAGCGCAAGATACGCCAAAAGTGTTCGTCCCCTACCCCCATACCTTCTCGTTCTACAGTAGCCATGACCATACACCCATAGACAAACTACCTGCCTCCGCTGACAAGGGAAGCCCCGCTGCACAATATGTCGTATTATCCATGCGCCAACTATTGACGGCTACATCGCCTCCCATATAAAACCAACCTCGCCCACCCACCCCAACTAACGGCGTGATCGGAGCTGTTTGAACCGCGTGGGGAACACTCTGGATCGGAGTGCACATGTCCAAACCTTTCACATAAACTCGTCGTATCGTGGCTCGAATGTTCCTTTCCTTTTACACATCCTTGTACACCGGTATCATTTTTCCTAAAATGTCCCCCCCCCCCACTTTCAAATTCCCTATCTCGAAACTCAGACACGGTATCAAATTTGCACTGGGATCTGTACCGACTTCGTATTTTCTACGACAAATCCTTTCCCTGTCCTCGTCTAGTGGAATCTGACCTGGCATTCTGATTTTCTCATGCCAAATGATGTATCTCGTAATACTGGACAACATGACCATCCTGCCGAATCCGTTTGCGAGCCGAATCACGAGCCATCACTGCATCACCCTTCACAACCACTACACATCAAACCAAAAGGTTAGAACGGACCCCAACTTTGAACGTGGATTAAAGCCAGTAAGTGGACACCTGCTTCTCGTGCGGTCCCGAGCCGTGACGGATGCCGATTATAATCTTCCTTCCCATTCCCAATTCCGACACAGCTCTCAAGGAAAATGCCAGCTAGACCCGTCCCAGCGCCCCATACCGTAAAGCAGATAACAAGTCTCCGACCTCATCGGTCTTGGAACTGGGGTTGCGGTCGATAGATACCTGGAATGTCCACCGAACGCTATGCCGAAAGCAGGAAGCTAAGAACGAGTAGGCAAGCCTCCAAGCTCAGGCCGCTACGCGTGATCCGTATTTACAAAAAGAAGAGTCCGGGTCCGAGAATAGCATCCGGTAAGGGGACGATAGAGAGAACCTCCGTCAACTGAACAACTACGGATGGAAAACGTGCGTCTCTCAGCGGCACTTCTCGAATTTTGTTCGAGGCCCGGTCAGACGCCTCTTCAAAGCTGTGAACAGAACAGCGCCACTCATCAGGACTACTGTAGACATAAACAGAGCTGCCTGACACTGCGCGCTCACGGGTGGATACCGCACCCACGATCACGGCATGCACCACCGGAAGAACCAACTTTGAACAAGAGATGAGTAGAGTACCGGAAAAAAAAAACAAATCATCAGGGCGGTGCCATCCAAGGAGCCCAAAAGTCCGCCGGAAGCGCGATCGCGGCGACTTGAAGGGGATACACACAGAGAAACAGGAAGGATCGTACCCGTTGGAAGGTAGGTCAGGTGTTGGCAGGGGTGATAACTGAGACAACGACTGGAGGGCTACTAGTAGCCAGAGAGTCCTAGTTTGGCTAGAGACGATGCGTGATCACTCCCGTTTGGGCGGTTGTTACACCCGTGCCAGGGGAGACTGGGAAGCGGCCAAGCTAACTTGAAACCAACGCCCACGCTGTATTTGGTCGCTCCAATTTGCGAGGTCGGCGGCACGAACCGGCATGGCCCCTATGCGTCCGTCTCCATGAACTGGCACGAGCCGCATGTTGCCTGTACGCGCCCAGAATTTGGGATCCATGATCGTAGTGATGGATCGTATGCACTAATCGTTGTGCTATAGGTGGTTTGTGCTCGCTCAGGCCGATGCCAGTGTGTTGATGACTAGCGGTCACTGGTGCATTCTCACGCTGTTGTGATTTTTGGGCACGCACGTGTACGGCGGCTCAGCTCCTAGTCAGGTTACTGGGGAGAGTCAAACCCTTATTACTCTCGTCGTCGTTGTTTCACGTAGTTAAGCTATAAGGTATGGTGTCCTGCCTTACCCCGACCGTCTCCTGCCAACCGCCCTGAGCAATGTATTGTCAGATTTTCGGCGGTTTGTCATGGCGGTAGTGCACTGAAGGCACACAATCCACCTAGATGGAAAAGAGAGAAAAAATGCGCGAAAATTGGGGGAGGAGGGGAGAGGGTATATGCGACAAATGGTACTAGTACAAAAAAAAAACAAGAAAACAGCGCGGGCAACAAGTGTTTTGCAGCTCCTTCCTCCTCCGGCCAGGGACCAACTCTATTCCCGGTTTCTAGAATCCACTATTGGTATTGGTACAACAGTTTGAAAGTCTGACTTGGCTACTGGTCAAAGTCGTACACCGCGCGCCCGCCAGCGTCGTCGCCCGAGCCCACAGGGCCACCCCACCCGCCAACATTGCGCAGGAGCGGATCGAGCGACGCGAGCTCGTCCTTGATGCTGTTCCGGGCGAACACGTCGAGGTCCTTCAGGAGCACCGAAATGATTTTCTGCCAAACGCACGAACAAACCCCGCACGATTTTTTTTTTTTGGCCGTTAACACACAAAGAAGTTACAAAAAAAAAAGAAAGATAGGGGGGGACCCACTTTGAACTTGCCGTCGACCTTGAGTACGAGTTCGCCCAGCGCGGGCGTCCAGCTCGGTGGGGGGCTGTGCAGTACGCCGTTACCCATGCCGTTGCCCATGCTGCCGCCTCCGCCGCCGATGCCAAGCGCGACATTTAGTAGCGCGTCGTCTGCGGCGGATGCCGGTGTCTGGCTCTGGAAGAGATACGACACGCCCGGGTGCGGTGCGAGGCCGAGCATGTGCTGCGATGCGTGCGGGAAGGGCGAGGGGCCGAGGAGTTTGGCGAGCTTTGCGTAGAGCGCGGAGAGGATGTCGAGGAGCGAGAGTAGAGTCTGGGTATAGTCGAGCGGGAAGGGCTGTAACAGTGAGTCGGTCAGGTGTCGTGTCAGGAACGCAGGAGGCGAGTCTGATACCATGTGAGGGACGACGAGGTATGTGTCGGAGGTATCAGGCATGTTCATGGTATAATCGCCCACGCCGGTATGCCGCTTGGGTGGGCGCTTCCAGAGGCGCTAGGGTCGGAGAAAAGGCGTTAAGGAGAATGTGGGGTAGAAGGGGGGCGAAATACAAGCTACCATCTTTGGACGGTCGTTGTCCTCTTTCGCCTGCTCGTACTCTGTGAGCATGTTAAGCGCCGAGCGCAGAAAGTCGGTCGGATGTGAGATGTCGAAGAGGGATGAGAGCGACATAGCGAGGATTGCGAATCGATGTGTCCTAAGACAGGGAGCGGGGGAAAGATCAGCCCGTTCAGGTGGGCCAGGTACGTGGTAACGCACGCACCTCTTCTTCATCGCCGTATTGTTGAACACGCGATCAAGTTCAGTGCGCGACATCGCGATCGTATGAAACCAATGACTCCGCCTGCACGGCGCCCGACAACGAACACACGAAGGTCACCACGTCATCATCATCAGAAACCCAGACAGGGCGCAAGTAAATGGGGGACTGGGAAACAGTACGCACCCATCGTGCACGTTCCGCATATACGTCAGCGTGATGATGCGCTTTTGCACCAGGTCCCGCAGGTACTCGACCGTCGCGCCGGGGCTTCCCCCACCCGGCACACCCCCCGCCACGGGTGGGGGGAACGGGTTCGGGGAGTCAGCATGGCTCTGTGCGTCCCACTCGCGCATGGTAGCCGCCACGGCCGCTGCGGATGCGGGCCCGCCGAGCGCGACGAACGCTGCAGCAGCAGCGTTGGACTGCTGTTGTTGCTGTGAATGGTGCAGGGCGAACTGCGGAAGTGAGGGGGTAGACGTGCCGGACGTGGCTGGCGTCGGGAGGGCGCTCGAGGGGGTGGTGGAGGCGGTGGGCGGCGAGACGTACGACGACGGAGGTGGTGGTGTCGGTGTTGGCGGTAGCGGGGCCGACAATACGTGTGGGGGGAGCAGCGGTGGTACGTGCGTACCGTTGATTCCCATGCTGTTGTTGTTGCCACTACTGCTGTTGCTGCTGCTGCCGGCAGCGATTACGCTGGTGGCGTTGCTGTTGTTATTGCTGCTTGTGCTGCTACCACCGGGTTTGAAAGAGGAAAGGAGGTTCTGAGCGGAGGATTTTCGTCGCATGGCTGGTCGAAGGATAGATTGAGAGTCTGGTGTCGAAGGGGCCATGCGACCTCGGTTCGTTCGCTCGAGACGAAGTTGCACATACCCGGATTTGTCACGTACGACTGGTAATCTAATCACCGGCACACCCAACTTGCATCACCTCCGCTATCGTCGTCGTCCTCTTCCTCAAAGTCATGGCAGACATCAATGCAATCGCAAAGCAATTTACCGATTTCTATTACAACACCTTCGATTCCAATCGCGCTAATCTCGCACCTCTCTATGTGTGTCGCTTATCAACACACACTCTCTTTCTCACCATGACGGTCTACTAACTAGTCCTTGTCTCCTAGCGCGATACATCGATGCTCACCTTCGAGGGAACCCCGATCCAGGGTACCAGTGGCATCATCGAGAAGCTGACGGTATCACTACCCAGACCCAGACCCTGGGAGTATGACTGACAGACCAAAAAACTTAGTCGCTTCCCTTCACCAAGGTGGTGCACAAAGTGACGACGCTCGACACGCAGCCGTCCTCCCCATCTGTCTCATCGCTCATCGTGAGCGTCACTGGTCTGCTCTTGGTGAGTCAAAGGACTGCTCGTGCCCTACCAGGATCTGAGACCCGTCACCGTCTAGGTCGATGATGGCACGAACCCGTTGCAGTTCTCGCAGGTGTTCCAGCTCATCCCAGAGGGCGGAAGCTACTACGTGTACGTTATATACTCCCTTTCTCTCTCTCTAACTCTTTTTTCGCTCCAAATGAGAGTTAACGAAACGCCCCTTTCTGCCTTCCTTGTACAGATTGAACGACATATTCCGTCTCAATTATGGCGCTTGATCGTGTGAGGAATAAAGCGAGTTGAACGTAGATGCGTATTGCCGAGCGTAATGCTGTATTTCTTTTCCTGTTTGGGCCGGTTGTGAGAAGAAGTATACCTACCGTAGCAGCCGTAACGTATTGTACGAGACGACTGCAGATTTAAATATCAGCACATATTGTTGGACCCACCCCTGCCACTGTAAAGGATCAGATCGCATCGGTGAATGAACCTAGATCAGTCCATCATCGCGATCATCACTCGAGCTGGGTTTCATGCATGATCACAATAGGTCGCCATCACGGCGGGGATAACTTCGTACCATCCGAAGCCTGTGTGTACGTATCTTGCACAGTATTCATCACAGATTAGACACTTACACCTCTAGCAAGGAGGAGTGATACCAACAAGAAAAGGGAGAACGACAGCCAGACATGGCGTAATTACATAGTGGTATGTACGTGTAAGTGAGCCCGCCAATGTCTAGCAGCACCCGCCGCCCGCCTTAGCGCTTGCATCAACACTCGGCGACACGGTGAGGGTGTCACCTGAAGAAGGCTTGATCGGATCCGCGCTTTGCTCGAGTTGCTTGCTTGATACGATGCGGTAAATGTCGGTCAGGATCGTCTGGAATGCCGATTCGACGTTTGACGCGTCCAGCGCGGACGTCTCAATAAACGACAGTCCATTCTCCGCTGCACTCCGCCACGTGTGTCAGCTTACATCATTAGAAGGGGAACCGAGAACCGAACGAACGCACCCGCGAAGGCTTTCGCTTCCTCAGTCGGCACGGCACGAAGGTGCTTGAGATCGCTCTTGTTGCCGACCAACATGATAACAATGTTCGAGTCTGCGTGGTCGCGCAGCTCCTTAAGCCAGCGCGTGACGTTAACGTACGTTGCGTGCTTTGCGATGTCGTAAACGAGCAATGCTCCAACAGCGCCACGGTAATAGCTGTCTCGACGCAAGTCAGAAAATTCCTGTACATGAGGACAGGAGGGCACGCACGCAGCCGTAATAGCGCGATATCGCTCTTGACCAGCTGATTGTAGATATGAGTATAAACGTTTGTTGGAGAAGGGTAGTATAGCTTGGCGTACCTGTATCCCAAATTTGTGCTTTAAGGGTCTTCCCATCGACGGTTATAGAACGGGTAGCGAACTCGACGCCAATTGTCGACTTGGTCTCGAGATTGAACTCGTTGCGTGTGAACCGTGAGAGCACTGGATTGACGAGTGAATAGAGCACTTTAACCAAGGCACGCCGACATACGATTTCTGCCCACAAAGGAGAGGGAGATGAGCTAGAGGACACTAAATAGGAAAGGAAGTACGCACGACTTTCCGACGCCAGAGTCACCAATCAGGACAACCTGGGCAGGCACAAACGTATAAGAGGGTGTCTCAACGAAAACAGCAGCCACACACTTTGAAGAGATAGTCGAAATTGCTTCCCTCGGCCATGACGATTTAGGATATAAGTATTTCGGGTAGGATGAAGACGAAGAGGGAGGGATAAGCAGTTACAGTAATAGTAAGGGTTAGAGACCTGGAGCGTGTTGTTGTACGAGGGAGAAAAGCGGAGATTCAATCTAGAGCCACAAATCGAAAAATCGATGCCGTGACACTTTTCGTCTGAACCGTCGTCTCCGAAGTACTATATAATGCAGTGTAATACAGACAAAATCACACAAGCCGAAACAAATTATCAGTGTCCCATCAATCAATCGTGATGACCTTATTACGATCTCAGCACAGGAGGGGGTGTGATGGTCACATTGTGACAAGAAATGTGTCACGTTGTGGATCCGTGTTCCGGCAACACACCCAACTCGGGTATCGCGGTGCTCAGCACACCCTGACTGCACGAGTGTAGTTACATGTGCTTACATCGACGAGCTGAACCATGCGAATATTCTTCCACAAGCGACTTCGGCCACCGCGGCGTCTATCGCTTCTCCTCTTCATCACTAGCGCTGCCCTCTTTGTCGCACCAACCACCGCACTCTGGCCGTTTCCTCCAAAACGCTTCTCTGGTAACTCCCTCGTTGGCGCGGGGTCCTTGGGCCTCGACAATGGCGACGGCAGAGTTATAGCATTTGGCGATTTTAACGGTGATCACTTGTGCGTTTTCCACACGTCGCCACGTTCAGAACATTGTGCTAATCGGTTCGTTAGTATGGACGTCCTCACACTGGCCTCCGACCAACACACCGTCTTCGTCTACCTCTGGAGTCATGGTAAGTAGTCAATTGTATGTCCGCATAGGCTTGCAACCCACAATTGTCTAGCCAACTTTTCCTTTCATCGCTCCGCATCTTTCCGACATCCAGAGCGCATTTACAATATTGTCCCTGGTGACTACACCCATGACGGCCGACTTGACCTGCTAGTCATGTCACAAAGCGTATCATCCACCCGGTTATCTCTATCCATCTACCCTGCCATGACCGGGGGTGGTTTTTGTATGCGATATTGTCCCTCCCCCCCCTTAAGTCTACTTACGATTGCATAGTTATGAATCCAATCGAACTCCCTCCCTCTACACTCTCTCAACCCATTCCCTTCGACAGCGATGGTCAGATGCGAATCGACCTGCTAGGTCTTCAGCCCGGAGTCTCCCAGCTCAGGATGTGGAAGAACGTGTGGAATGCCTCAGACCCTTCTGGTCCACTGTACGAGATGTATGTGTGCATATATGCGGCGTGTTCTTCCCTCACACCTCTCGCAGCGCCGATGCCCCCTTCTCTGGATCTCAATGCCGCATTTCCAACCCTCATAGCAATGCCGCTGTAGACCTCAATGGAGACTGCGTAGCTGGCTCGTGCTTTCCCTATCAAATCAATTCCTTAGTGCTAATCAATTCCTGCAGATATATTCCTCGTCTGTGACGATGGTGTTGGAAGGAAGTCTTTCGAGGTCTGGGTCAGTGACCCTAGTGAAGGGTTCACCCTCGCACAACGCGGCTCGCTCCCTGCAGGCACTCAATCCGTTGTTTTCGCCGACATGGGTACTCTTGCTCTGTCCCTGACCACTTTTATGACACTGATTTTCCCTCTTTCAGACAGAGACGGAACCATCGACCTTCTCATCACCACCTGCGCTTCAGTTTCTCAGTCCACGGGACTTGGGTCGAACTGTGCCCTGAACATCGCTTTCAATACGCAGCTTCCACTATGCGCAGCTACTTCCTCGTTCCCCTTCACCAGTGGTTCTGGCGCCAAAGCTCCCTGCCGCAGCCCTGACGCGCTTTGTGTCGCCGACCCTAATTTCACCTTTGCCTTTTCCGGTCCGGTGTGTCCCGTCTACACAAACCCCTGCACACGTAACCTTTTCTGACATGACGTAGAACTACGTCAGCGTTCCAATCAAGGACCTTTTACAGGGCATGTCGAGGCTCCAGGTTCTCGACACGTCGTTCTCGCCCGCGCAGCCCGTCCTGCCCCGACCTGGCGACGCCAATTTGGACGGCTTTCCCGATCTGCTCCTCGTTACCGAAGGCCGCGTGCGCCTCCTGCTCTCCACCCCCTGTGCGCACGGCGTGCCTGGGTGTTCGGCGCCTGGTGCCCGGCGCGGGTGGCGCGAGGTGCGCAAGGGCGTCGAACCGCTCGCGAGCATCACAGACGCCCGGAGTGCGGTGTTCGTGGACATGGACGAGGATGGGACGCTCGATGTGATGGTGCAGCGTACGGGCGAACAAGGCGCCGGAAGAGTGCTCTTCGTGCAGAACAATTTCTACTACGACGCGTTCTTCATGAAAGCGATCCGTCCGTCCCCACTTTCCTAATTCGTCTTTCTATTTCTTATCTGGTCCTTTTGTTGGCTGTAGTGCTGAACGGTGCATGCAGCTCGGGCTGGTGCGTTCCCGAGAATGCTAGCTTTGCGCGCTACGCCGTCAGTCTCCCGTCATCCCCATTACCTTATCGCTAAGACCAACTAACTTTATCGGCCCCCCCGCATATAGCCCTCCGGTGCAAGCACGTCCGGCGCGAGCTACAAGTACACCATCTTAGATACATCAGGCCGGCGATCAGCCGCGCAAGTCCCACAGTTGCCGCAGACGTCATATCAGGCGCTGAACACGCCGTACGCGTTCTTTGGCCTCGGGCGCACGAACAACTACATTGAAAACCTGTTCGCCGGCGCGGCGCGCAAGCGCGTCGCCGCGCTCGAGATGGTCATCCCCAATTCGAAGCTCGTGATTAACCCCGGTACCGCGCCGGACGAGTGGCATAAGGAGCTGTACCTCCGCCCCGGGCAGTGGATACCCTGGGTTGGCGCGAGTGTCCTGGGCACGATGATTGCGCTCGCTGGAGTCGTGCTAGTGCTGCATCTCAACGAGAAGGTTCGTTCTTCTCATATGCTCGTCCCTCTTACCTTGTTACTCACTCGATTTCTTTCCTTTTTACGTTTAGCGCGAGGACGAGCTGGAGCGCAGACGCGCGTCGCATCATATCAACTTTGACGCGCTATGATTTGTGGACTTTGTGTACAGTATTACAACGTGCCCCCAGTAATCTATTTTTGGCGCACCCTAGGGACAGGTACTAAGCAACGAAGTGCGTTCTTCGTGAGAGTGTCCCTTAATTATGACAATTGAAAAGCAACAGCCAGGTCGTTGACCTCGCAAGCTCTCTAGGGCCTGGGAATTGGTCAATGCCTCGTTGAACATGATTACTAAATCTTATCATTGTTGCAAAACCTAGAGCTTAAAATTCCCAGCTTAGATCCCCATTGAGAGCCCTTGCCATGCTCCTCCGTAAAAGGATCGGAGTAAAGTCTGGACTCATCTCCTCCCTTGACAGAATCTCGATCGGGGTTGTCTTCTCGGAAAAAGACCAATACCCGGTCCCAGTGCAATAGAGTCCGAGGTCGCTCAGCTTAATTTGTCTCCGCCCACGTGGCCACTGTTTTGTCCATCGTTTGCACCTCCTCGTAACCAGCCGGAGAACGAAGGATGAGGGGTCGCGTAGCGACTGGAGAATCTGCGAAACCGTCACCCCATGAAGCGCATGGTCACCGGTCTACCCGGCCTACACCCTCGCCGGCACCCGAGTCCACACAACCCAGGATCATGCCGCGTGCCAGTGCCAGCAGGTTCTGCCTGCTGGCCCCACCCCTCATCCTCGTTGCTTTCTTCCCCCATCTCTTCCTCCCCCCTCCCATTTCTTCTGTAGCCCGGGGATCACAGAGGGAGGTGCTGGGACCACTTGTGCAACAAGGTCTACGTAGCTTTCTGCCTCTGGGCATGCGGGTCCTCCTTCCTTGCCCCAACCCGTGTTAGTTCTTGGCATCTTTCGTTCTCCCCCGTATTATTCTTTTATCTCGACAGGTGCTTCTCGGGGGATGGCACCGATGTGCCTGAGACTGGGTTGCTCGACAATCTCTGACTCGTCGCCGGGCCCTTGTTCATGGCCCGGGTTCAAGTTCTCGTCAGCTTGGACCGTGTAATCTGGGATATGGACGGGCTAGGGAGTCGCATCGGAAACGGTGGAAGTGAATACTCCCAGTTCGCTTTGGTTCTGGGGTCCTCACTCATGCGCGGCACGGTGCGATCGCGATATCGATGGTTCTCTTCGGAGCTCCCACGCGCTTCGCGAACCACCGAAAACAATTACGAGTTCTAGGTCGCCGAGCACGACTCCTCCGTGGCATTGCGGAGGAACTCCGCATCCACATGGAAAACTCATGTGATCAGCAAGTGTCCGAAAAAATTCAACGCATTAAAGGAATTTTTAATTCCGATTTAAGAGACGCTGTCTCCGCTGCGAGTGTTATCGATGAGTGTGACGATTTTGTAAGATCTAACAGCGGAAAAGGGCAGCCTATACAGCAAGCGAGGCTTACGAAAGTGAGTGCTGTCTTAATTGGCACGACGATATTACAAGTATCGGCTGTGCACGAGGATTTGGGCGCCTACATAGGTGGTGCTCCACTGGTACGCCAAGCTCAGCTACTGACCCTACGCCCGAAATGAAGTAGCGCCCGGGTTTCACCGGTCCAATTCGGAGTTTGTGAGTGCACGTGCTGACCAAGTAGCCTTTGGACAAAGTGTCGAATACGAAGACTAAATTTAAACGAAGAACCCATATCCCTGCGCAAAGAAAAGGAATCTATCATTATACTAGATGTCAAACATACATCTCTCAATCATCCTCAGGGATTGTTTCGACAAATTTGATCTGGGCTCGACGTGCTTGCTCAACTGCATATGGTAGATATTGGTGAGGACGGTCTCAAATGCAGACTCGACGTTGGAGGTGTTGAACGCGGAAGTTTCTATAAACCCCATGCCGTTTTCCGCTGTACAATGGGTGTTGGCAAGTTTGAGGTTAGCTTTTAGGAGCGGGCGCACCAGCAAATGCCGCCGCCTCTTCAGTTGTGACAGAGCGGAGGGACTCCAAATCGGTCTTGTTGCCGATTAGCATGATGACAATGTCTGGGTTCGCATGCTCGCGCAGCTCTTCGAACCACTTCTTGACGCTAACGAAAGTTGAAGGTTTTGTGACGTCATACATCAACACTGCGCCGACAGCCCCACGGTAATACCTAGAGGGGATGTCAGCCAATTGTGCTGCATGTACCACGATGTGACAGGGAAGAGGCGTACGCTGCGGTGATGGCGCGATATCGCGATTGTCCCGCTGGGAAGAACGAGTGGGTAGGTTGTGTAGGTAGGAGTGTAGAAACAAGGAAGAGAGGCTGCTTCACGCACCCGTGTCCCAGACTTGCGCTTTGACCCTCTTGTCGTCAACCGTGATCGTGCGGGTGGCAAACTCGACGCCGATCGTCGACCTACTCTCGATATTGAACTCATTGCGGATGAACCGCATGAGCACTGCAACCGTACGAGTGAGTTTCGTGCCACCATACCACATAACGCCAGAAGCATACGGTTTCTGAAAAAGAGCCCGGTCAGGGCAAACGCAAGAGCAAATCGATGGAGAAAAAGAGCACTGACGACTTTCCGACCCCCGAGTCGCCTGTTAAGACGATCTAAATTACGAGGAGATATGCTTGAGCGATGACGCCTCAGGAACAGTCACGAAATAGAGCCATAACCGGACCTTGAAGAGATAGTCGAAATGATTGCCGTCGGCCATTGCAGACAAGGAAGATGCGGACAAGAAATGAAAAAAGCGCTCGCTTTGTTTTTTATTCATAAAGTGGCGGGCTCGATTAACGCCTTACGTATGGCGCGCTTGGTACTCGGTCCTGCGACGGTAAAGCGAGCAGTGGTCCTTCCCGGACCTGAGACTGTCCAGGAATGTTGGCGACTGCTTCAATCCGCAGCGACATTGCGACAAGTGAAACGGATTGACCTGCCTGAGAGATTTGTGAGCACTGGCAACTTGAAATCTGACTCAGGTGATTGTGATGTTATGTAATCAATAGATGCCATAAGATAAGATTAGGCGCAGATTAACCGGTTAACGACTCGGAGTCACTGGGAACTTGAATACAGTCTATGCCGAAACTTTGAATCAGGCTTCAAGCTCTTCCCCGCGGCCACTACCCACGAGACCTCCTCCACATCTACACGTCAATTAACTCGAAACTTTGGACTGAATGGCGCCGGAAGCGATGGCAAACCTTAATAATCTTGAAAAACGGGAGGCCTTTGGGGACGACCGAGTCAGAGTAAGCCGATCGTTTCGTTTCGGGTTCGTTGGGTTCAGATGAGCTCATGTCCGTAGGGGCACTGCATCCAATGCGATTAAACCCGCGGATCCATCTTCTGCGCACGAGCAGATCGTGACACCCTGGGATGTCCAAGGATCCGTTTCTAGTGACGGACAACAGCTGGCGATCGACTACGACAAGCTCATCGACCAGTTTGGTACACGCCGTATCGACGCCGCGCTTCTGGAGCGCTTTGAACGTCTTACTGGGCACAGGCCTCACATTCTCCTGCGACGTGGGATGTTCTTCTCACACAGGCGGGTCTGGTCTCATTCGGATGTCCGCGTGGCAGTGATATGCTGATGGCCGGCGCTTTATCGGTAGAGACTTCAACACCATATTGGACCGCTATGAGAAGGGAAAACCGTTCTTCCTATACACTGGTAGAGGTCCTAGCAGCGACAGCATGCACTTGGGACATATGATCCCTTTTGTATTCACCAAGTGAGTTGCCTCTACCCCGAATTTTAGGGTCATTCATCGCGAAAAGGTGGCTGCAGGACGTGTTTGATGTCCCGTTGGTGATTCAACTGACTGGTAGCATCCTTTCGCCCCCTTCCGTTTCTTTGTCATCACGCATCCCTTCTAGATGACGAAAAGTTTCTGTTCAAGCATGAGCTCAAACCTGAGCAGACTCACGACTTCGCATTAAAAAACGCGAAAGATATAATTGCTGTCGGATTCAAACCCGAAAAGACATTCATTTTCAGCGACTACGATTACGTCGGCGGCCCTTTCTACAAAAACGTCTCCGAAAATTTCGCGTCAGATCACGCTTAGCCAAGCCAAGGCCACATTTGGCTTTGGTGACTCGTACGTCCCGCCTCCATTTCTCTGCCGTGATGCACCTTCAAGACTCGGGTTCTCTTTCTACGCAGAGACAACATCGGGAAGATACACTTTGCCGCGATCCAGGCCGCGCCATCATTTTCCAACTCCTTCCCGCATATATTTGGCACGACATCTGACGTCCCTTGTCTCATCCCATGCGCGATCGACCAAGACCCTTATTTCCGCCTCACGCGCGATGTTGCGCAGAAACTGAAGTACCCCAAGCCGACGCTATTGCACGCCAAGTTCTTCCCTGCTCTACAAGGCCCCCAGACAAAGATGAGCGCCTCTGACGTTAACTCGAGCATATACATGAGCGACACGCCCAATCAGATAAAAAATAAGATCAACCGCCATGGGATTCAGCGGGGGTCGAGAGACAGAGGAAGAGCACAGGCGGCTTGGCGGTAACCCAGACGTTGATGTTAGCTATCAGTACCTGAGCTTCTTCCTGGAGGATGACGAAGAGTTGGCGCAAATTGGGGAGGTGAGTTGCCGATATTTTCCAAAAGACATGTGCATATTTTAGACTCGGGGTTGCTGTAGGATTACCGCGCTGGACGCCTTCTTACTGGCCAACTCAAAGCGCGCTGTATCAAAGTGCTGCAAGACTTTACAGGCACATTCCAGGAGGTATGCCATCGTTCTGCGTCTCCCGCATATGGTCCAGTCTGATCGCACGTTGTCATGTTTCCAGCGCAGAAAAGCGATTAAGGATGAAGAAGTCAAGGCGTTTATGGATGCGAATAGGCAAATCGTGCCAACTTCAGGAAAGCAAGCTCGTCCTGCATAACCATACCATTGTATCTTGCAGAGATTGGGAAATATATTTAGAAATGAAGGATTGACATCTTGACCCCTCGTACTCTCCCTTTCGACGCATCTGTGGTGGGCTACTGCGCTTCTTGCACTGCATCAGGTCAAGGTGGTCTTGTATCTATTTTGATTAGCCTACGCCATTCAATGGTACAACGAAATATCTTTCAAGGTATCTGGTGTCGTGCAGACGGGAGCAATTCAATACTACAACATGGCCGTGGGATTTTTGCCCCAATTGAACCTTCCGGGCCCGGGAGGGGACCAGGCGTCCAAAGCAGCGATGGCAGCGGTGCCCCAGTCGAAACTTGTTGGATCGATCCCGGGTGGGCAATCGATGAAGACCACAAGGCGCTCGTTTATAGGTTTGATAAAGCCTGACGCGACTGCACCTTTGATAAGTGCACGCAGCGGATTGTAATACCCAAGCACGTTCATGATGACGACGGCTATAGCGAAGTATGTCAAAAATGTCCATCAGCCGTGAGCTCAAAGTGTGAACCATACGCTTGGCGTGGATCCCTAGTTGGGTCCATGTGATGGCCTCCAAGATCTGTGCGACGTTATAAATTCAGTGTGCAGATGTAGAGTAGGATACTACACCACCTCTTCAAATGTGCCATAACCCCCCGGAAGACCAACAAACCCACAGGATCGGCGCACCATTTCCACCTTGCGCTCGTGCATGGAATCAACGACAATCTATCCAGGCGTCTGAGACACCAACAATAAGGCTGAATGAAACAATGAACCAACTTACAGACTTGACCTAAATTTTAGGTGGGGTCATGACGTTCAGATCCGCGAAGCGTTAGCCAACAGCCGATAACTGTACCTTCTCGTGGCCATCCTCAGCCAGATCGATGTGACCACCAGTGTCCTCATCTCCCTCACCGCCGCCTCGAAGCATAGCAGAAGGAACGACGGCGGTGACATGTCCTCCATAGTTGAGGACCGTGCCCGAGATAATTCCCATGATCCCTAGCTCGCCGCCGCCATACACAAGCGGCCGACCAAGCATAGCGAGAGCGCGCCCCAGAGCTAAAAGGTTTTTTTTTCCCCTAAGTCACCAGAAAACGCGATCACGAAGGAGAGCTGAGATCTTACAGACTGCCGCGTGGTGGAAGGCAGCCTCTGTGCCGGGTGATGAACCACAATAGACAGCTACCGCACATGGGGGCCGCTCGTCAGATGGGGACTTGGAGGGTGCGGGAGACATTGAAGTAGTTGTGAAGTATTGAAAGCGTGGTTGCATTACTGAGCGGTTTATGTAGCAAACACCCGGAGTAAAGTCGGCCCCGAGGCATCCGGCTGTGGAAACACACGTCCGCGGTATGTGCTTGGGTCTGATGGAGAAAACGCTGACTCGGACTTGACCATTTCGCAAAATTCCGGAGCACGTTAAAATTTATCTGGCTTATACTGTAATTTAGCTTATAATTAACGTTTTAAGGTTACTAGCGGTTAGGTTTGGGGCCCCTCTGGGGCCCTCTGTTGTTGATAATCTGGGGTGTATACACGTAGATCTCCTGCTCCGCGTACTCCAGCCCGTTGCAAGCACAGCGTACTGTAAATTTTGACTGTTGATCCCATTCGTGCTGTTGCCGTCCTTAGCGCTTTTTTTTTTTTACTCATGCCATCTACTCGACATTCGACAAACTGACCAAACGAAGACGATGTTTGCACAAAAAGCAACAATCGTTCTTTCTCATCCTTCGCTAACTGGGGCACATTACGAAAGAGACGAAGAATGCAAGGTGGGTATTCTGTTCGATAGTTTTCTCTAATTTAAGTTTACGAACAATTTCTTGGTTCCTGCGACTATTGTGTTCAAGTTGCTGGCCGAGGCATCGTGCACCATCAGCAGTGCCATTGTCACAGGCGTGCTCAGTTTCAGAGCAATCGTCCTGTTCTGTTCTGTACAGGACTTGGACACGTTCTTCGCGCTCGACGCCTTTCAAGCGTTCGTGCAACTGTACGCACTTGCTCTCGGGAAGGGTGCCAGTACCTTCATGACCAGAGTCGCTGTGCAAGGCGTCGTCCCGATGCGCGTCTTTTCAAGTGCCTATTGTCGACGAATCACCATGCAAAAATAAAAAGGGGAAAACGGAAGTGCGGATCAACATCGTGCGCTTGCGGGCACATGAAAACTGGAAAACTGCGTACGACCAAAAGCACCACGAAGACCGCGAAAAGAGTTCGAAGGCAGAAAACACCACCGACCGCTCTACAGTAACTCTTTTCGGGAATCCGCACTAAGCTATGTGCGCTACGCGTGAGACCTTGAGATCTGAAGGCAAAGGA
Source organism: Lactarius psammicola (assembly GCA_025769895.1). Classification (NCBI taxonomy): domain Eukaryota; kingdom Fungi; phylum Basidiomycota; class Agaricomycetes; order Russulales; family Russulaceae; genus Lactarius; species Lactarius psammicola. The sequence goes on along the minus strand of WTXK01000059.1, from coordinate 82,017 downwards.
AAGGAAGGGGTAGTAGCCAAGTGATGAGCGACTAAGAGAACGACTCGGAGGAGGGCTGACAAACGAGCGACGGAACGAAGGTTGGTTAAAATAGAACGCTCTGTCAGTGACCATTGCAGATATACCAAGACTGAGACGATGCAAGGGTGACGTAGGAGGATGCACAACAGTGCTACCACAGAGACACGAGTACATGATGGTGAGCGTGAATCAAAGTTGCGGAAGCGATTTGAGACTACTGCCGAGGATCATGGGAACAATATTGATGCTCAGAACTGGGATGGCGATGGCGACAAAAGGGGGCGACGAAAAGGCAAAGGCGAGAGCGTTGAGATCTGCAGGCTCAGAGTGTCCGTGCTTGTTGGTTGACTCCAAGCAACAGAGACGTGTAGAAGAGGGGTAGTGATGATATTCTGTGACGGATCGCAAGCCTTACTTAAATATATGCCAGTAAATAGCTAGTAAGCACAGTAGAGGTGAGTAGGAAAAGTAGAGAGTATCGCCGTGGAAAACATCGAACGGAAGAGAACACAAGCACTGGCCGCGAACGCAAAGGAGAAACAGTAGAATGTCATACCGGCGTGGAGGCTGATACCACTGGATCAGGCAGGAACGTTGTGAGGAGCTTGGTATATATTTAGGGGCGTTGAGGAGGGTATCCGGATACAGGTAAGCAAACAGGTAAGAGATTGGTAGAAGTAAAGGAAAGAAAGAGGCTGGAGGACTGAGGCGTCGAGGTCATCCTATTTAACTGGTCTCTGAGTCTTGGAATGTAAGTGGCGTTGCATTCCAGACGAAGCTCAACAGCCGGCATGACCGGAGCGTGGAAGAAAAGAGGTGCTCAACGATCGGCGTGATCGGAACTGGAAGTGTAATCTACTTAAATAGAAGCGTCATTCGGAGAGAGAGTATAAGCGAAACAGGAGGGAAGCGGGAGTAAAAGCAATACGAGATCGTAAAGGGAGACAAAAGAAAGTGATCCGACTTGAAGGACAAAGGAATTGTAAGCGGGGGCAAATAACGGAGTATCGTACTGAGGCCGGCATCGAGAACGCGTTGTCAACTGCTAAGGACAAGCAGTGAGCACGAAAGCCGTATTCAAACAAACCCAAACACTCACAAATGATCCCCAATCATGCGCCGTAATGAACAAAATTCACCCATCTCTCCAGAGTGATCCTTCTCTTCCTCCGAAGCTTCGTCACCGCGAATCGGAGTGCTTTTGCAGATCTTTCATGATACGGTATTCCCCGCTCTCGACCCGAAGTAGAGAACAAAGCCTTGTAAAAATGTTTCGCCAAGGTCCCGTCCATCTTCGTCAGCCATTGCCCACATCGTCCCGACAACACTGCGGAACCCGCAGTACTGTACTGCAGCTGCGAGGTGAAGTACCTCATCGACGATGCTTTCCTCAGTCGCTTCAGCCGTGTGACATGCAGAGAGAAATGCAAATTCGGCAGTGGGCAGACGCGAGCGCACGATCTCAAGTAGTGTCAGGCGTTCACCTCTGTAAAGCTCGAATCCTGCCTCGAATGGTTTACCTGCCTCCAGTGTACCATGACACGCGAAAGTGGACGAAATTGGTGTCGATGGAAGCCATCGATGACCGTGGCAGGTGTCGCTGCTTCTGAGATGAGACTTGTCACCTTGGTATCGAGAGCCTGGACGACTTGGATCTCCCCCCCCACAGTTGGAAGAGACGGGTCGGGCTGAGCTACAAGAAGTAAGGAAGGTCGATCCAAAGATAGAGAACCGGAATCACGATTACGAGATTGGATGAGTGCGGACAGTGTCGGGGTATAGGAGCAGATGTAGAGGTCCAAGAAATAGCGGATCTCGCCGTCATCGGATGGGATTGGACCCATGGCATGGAGAGGGAGGGAACAAAAAACGGATGTCGGGCACCACCAGATGCGAGACTGTTCTGGTACTTGAAGCTGACGGAGTCGGTCGATGACGGGTTTTCCAACGAGCTTGTAGAGGTCCGCGAGAACAGAGGCAAGAGTTTCGTCATAATTAGTCGAATCAAGCCCATATTTGTGTCGCGAGTTCAATAACTTGTCCTTTAATGCACTCGCACGGTCGTAGAAATCATGAGGGGTTGGGATGAGGGAAGGAGATGTGTTGTGACGAAGGATCAGAATGTCGGAGCGCCATTCGGAGTGGTTTATGATAACCACAGGACCAGACGAGGCCGCGGAACGGAGTGTGTTGAACGACGGAGATGTTAAAAAGCTGTCGAATCCCGGCAAGGTCTGAATTTGGGAAATGAGGTCGTTGCGTTCCTTCAAAAGCCCACGTTGCTTCAGCAGGAGACGCCCGAATGGGTCCACCGCTCTGAGATCATCGGCTCCACCATCATCCACGTTTAATCCATGGCTCGGCGGGATGGACTTGGTGAGCTCCTCAAGGTCTTGGTTGATCGCTGCAAACTTGTCTGCTAATTGTGGGTGTGCCCGCAGAAGTTGATCGACTGAAGTACGGAGTTGACGCATCTCGGACCAAAGTAAGGCTCTCCCTCTTTCAAGAGTCTCGACCGCTTCTTCGAGTTGATACAAGTCGACCTGATGCGAGGCATAGTCCAGCGGCATGCGATGAGTGAGGTCAGACGTGGCGAGGGTGGCATGCTGTAGCTGTAGAGTTGGTGCAAATAGCAGGGTGTCTTGTATCAACGACATAGCGCTCTCGTACGCTGTGGAGACCGACGGGTGTCTGGTACATTGCGCAACAAATGCCCACTCGCATGCAAACTGGAATCGATTGGGCAAGGTCGCATATCCGTCGTTCGCGCATTGCGGGAATACTTTCACCAGTTCATCCAGGTCTTGCGTACGATGACCCGGAGAGTGCGTCCACCGGGTGAGCAAAGAATGGACAAGCTGACCAAGTGCCAAGGAGTGCAGGGCGTGGATTGACGGACGCTCCAAAACTTGACGGAGTATGATAATCGACTCGTTAAGGCACTCGATCTTGTTTGTGCGCCTGAATGCTTCAAAGAGGATCATGCCGAATAATAAGAAAAGGAATGACCTAAGTGGATTTCTCGGAGCAGAAGCAATTACACTTCGGCCCTTTTCGATAGCTTCGTCGATCTCCGTTATATCACTATTGCGGATCACATAGAGAAGTCCTATGAGGAGATCGTGCTTCTTCAACGTCGAACCTATTTCCGGCATGTCTTTAGCCACCCCAGAGGACCACACCGGCACTGGCTGAGATAACGGTGAATTGCCGGACGATGCTGCGACACCTTCAATGGAACCGAAGTAACGGAAGCGCTGCATCGCGACGAATTCCACAAAAAAATCTATGTCAGAAGATGGGCCGGGATACGCATGAGTGCGATACATTGCCTCCTCTGAATATTCCGGGTTCCCGTGCAAGGCCGATCGGACCTTCGCTAGCGCTGTCACGGCCCCTTGAATCGTGGCCATGAGTTCATCCTGATCGTCTTCGAGGGAACTAGAAGCGATAATTTCGTCAAAGATAGACACAGCCTCCTCATAATCATCATTCACACAAGTTATAAAATAGCGACAGCTAAGAGACCAAGCAAGGGCGTAGCGAGCATTGCGCAGATCCGGCTTGTACTTCCTCACCAATCGCAGGAACTCGATAACCTGATTCGATGGTGGATCAGGTGCAAACGGACTGATTTTGGATGCGACCACTTCGGCAAAGAGTGTGATGGGGCCTATGGTGTCGCTATCGGACGCATCCATGAGGAGTTCACGGCAGAGAATTGCCATCTCGTCAATGCTCTGCATCACATTTCCAGCTTCTAACTCCACTTGTAAGGCCAGCGCATGTACGAGAGTTGTCGTGACTTCACGGCGTAGGACCGAGAACGGTGGGTGAGGCTGGTCTCGAAGATGGCGGAGATATTTGGCTGCGTAAATGGCATCTTCAGGCTGGTAGCACACTTTCGAGCGCTCGAGAAGTGCCCAAGCGAGGTGGAACAAAGATGTAGGGACTACTCGACCGTATTCTAGCCACGAACGGGGTGGGAGGAGTAGTGATTCAGTGAAATGAAGAATTGCCTTGTCGAGATCGTCCCTTTGATTGGACCGCATGTGTCGCAGGAATCGTAACATACCCAGGAAACGAACAGAGGAGCGGCGACAAGGATCAGATCGAGATAATATAGAGAGGACATGCTGAAACTGTGTGATGAGGGAATCGATTTCGTGGATAGATCCTGTAAACGATTTGTTGAGACACAGTTGGTACGGGACGAGCTCGGAAAGGCTGAGAGGGTATCAGGGACTTACCTAGTCCGCCGCCCATGCTTATACACTCAATAATCGGAATGTGAAGTGTAGCGACGAGTGGTGCTATTGGGGGTGAAAGAGGATGCGGGTCTCAAGTGGGTCGCTTTACGATGACCAGGGTTTGGGTATTTGTAACACGCTGGAACACACCACGCCTAGAACATGTGTATCAAATAGAAGAATGGTACAGAGTAAGATGTACAGGGAGGCACAGCCAATATTCTCACATGACTGTTGGCGTCTGTCCCAGCCGGCAACGTGGCAACAGGCAGAGACTGCTACCAAAGACAACACCAACCTGACAAGCAGGAGGTCGATCAGAGGCAGTGGTCGCTGCGCATCCAACATTAGACGAGGACGAGGTTGATTTTAATTCATGAAAGGAGTGGGGGAATCACTGGCAGAAACCGTGACGCAGAAGGCCGTGCCGTGTCTTTCAGCCGCACGCAACCAATTTGCCTCATTGACTCCCAGTGTCAACCCCCTGGTCTCCGCCATCGTCGAGTTGTCCCCTTTGACCATCCCATCTCTTTATTCTTCACTCTTTCGAGTTGTCTAGGGTGAGGGCGTGGTTTCCTTCGAACTTTCGTTGTACGTTACCGTTCTGCCTTGTGAAATAAAATGCACGCATTCTCGACTACAGCGCCGGACCGCTATACCATGCCATTACCGCACCTTTTCCTGACCTCTTCCTCATCCCTCAAGGCCTCAAGCTTTGCTCGCTTTTATTTCCGTTTGACCTTCCTTCGACTTCGTTTCACGGTTCTGTGTCGTCGTCACAGTCACCACTTGAGCCCCATTCCCTACATTATCTGTGTCAATTATTCCTACTTGGGTTTTTTCGTGAATTTGTGGCTGACTTTACCAGAATATATATCCGCTCCTCGTTGCCATTCTTTCCTTTTTATTGCGCGATTCTCTCACTGAACCAGGCCAAGCCCCAAGCAGAAGCCACCAGAAAAATGAACCTGGAAAATCTCTCTGACTGGAAGTTTTCGCCCATCGTCCTCGTCGTCTCGTTCGCCCAAACCTCATCAGCGTTTTGCACGTCCTAGTTCTGACATCCTCGATAGTTGCATTAGTCCTTTCGACTCTGTCTCGCTATTATCATAAGTCTCACTCGCTCTCACTTGGTCTCGTCGCTCACACCTTTTGCCATCAGTTCCCGCACGCCGTTGCTCAGCCCCCCCACTGGTCATCACCCAGTTCCGTTTCCGCTTAACCATCCTTATGGCCTCCGCCTGAGTATGACCCCCCCAAAGCTCGAGCTCTGGATGTCGCACGATCTCAATGCTCCGCACTTTCTTGATCACTGTATGTGCTCCTTACCTCTTCCGCTCCTCCCCTGTCTTGATCTAGTCTTTGTCCACTCACTTCACTCTCCTCCACCCCTCTTTTATTTCTCGCGACGTCGCACTCATTGAAATTTGCATCGATCTCGCTTCAAGTTCACCCATCCCTCCCTCTTTCTCCCTCTCACACACCTCGTCACTCATTATCGCTCGCACACACCCACGTTGCAACGAGCCAACGCCGACCGCCTTGCAAATGGCTCGAAGAGCACTCAGACTCGGACAGGCCGAGCATTCCCGATCCTCGTTCATTCCCTGTCCAACACCATTCGACACACGCTTTCCCCATCATTCCATGAAGCTGTCAAGGCATTTCGCACCCTCGATCACTTCGGCCATGAGGACCTTTGTCTCAGCACACATGCAGCCCCGGCCTCGGGTCTCTGTCGTGGACACTCATAACTCTACCATGTTTCGGCTAGTCTCTGCCTTCTCTTTCGCCATTTCCCCTGCGTCATCTCTTATCCCTCTCCCTTGCCTTACCTTACCTTGGTATAGAGAGCTTTCTTTTATATAAATCCTTACTGTCTGTGCTGAATATACAGGGGAAGAGCGCTCGTGTCCCCATTTCCTTCAATTACCCCCTTTTCACCTTCTCGCACGCGAACTCGGTACGAGTCAGGCCCAAACGAAGGCACTCTGAACCGAACCTCGCTCGACATCGTCTCGCTCGGCCTCGCCGTGAGGACGGCAATTGTTTCTAGTCCCGTCTTGTCTCCCTCTCCCATTCTCCTCCTCTTCCTTCCTCTTGGAGTGGAACACACTCCACCTCTGAACTCACACTAGGACCCCTCAGCGTCCCTACACCATCTCGCGCGCAATCACGATGAACATAAAAGAGAAAGAAACATGAACGCACTTATTGCCGGACAAAGGGGTAAGCGCGAAACAGTTGAAGAGAAAATGAAATACGACACGGCGTGCGTGATCGCGCCTCAAACGCCTACAACGATCGAGTGGGACGACGTGTCTACTGAAAGATAAATGGAAAGGAGGACGCACCACTCAGACTTGTTGGGTGCCTGGACCATACGGAGCCTCCTCTTGCGGTCGACGACGGCTTTGCTCTCGTTTAGTAGGCCCTCAGGCATGTTGAGCTCGTACTGCTCTTGCTGTTGCAGTGCACGCTGTACGTCCTCCATCAAGCAGTCAACAAGGATTTGTGTAATTGTTTGGGATCACACCAATTACTCGATATTTACGATGTATAAGAATGAGTGAGTAGGGGGATACTTGCGTCGATGTGTAGAGCAAGAAGCATGTTGAATGAGACGAGGTGATGGCCTCCCTCAGTTTGAAGCGTTTCACGCCGAACACAGCGCAAGCCGATATGAGACGTAACCTAAGGGCATCCGATGGGAGATCTCAAGCTCAAGCGTTGCAACAAGACTGGCGCGCTGTAGCACCAACCTAATCGATCCTTCGAGGCACTCGATCTTGTTTGTGAGCTCAACTGATTCCCGAATATTTCGAAAACAGAAAACGCAGAAGATCGGATCGCTCAAGGGGATTGCTCAAATTGGTTGAAGCACGCGGCGTAGCCCGGCCAGTTTCGAAAGCCTCTTCGATGTCCGTTGTGTCGTTATTGCAACTCCAGAAGAGAATTCCCGCAAGGGGCTCCATCTACTCTACCATTGGAGATTCGCTGCAGCCAGTGGGTTGGACACCGGCAAATGCCAGTGTGTGTCACCGTACTGTTAATCCCTCCACTGGCCAGCAATCTGCAGACAGCTGGTTATTCACCGAAACGCTCGTGCCGGCGACCGACATTGACAAGATCATGATGTAGTACCTGTTTTTCCCTCCTCTTTTTCCTTTTGCGAAGGCACGGGCAAGTAGTACTGGCACCCGAGTCGCGCAAGACACGTCACGAGTTCCTCAGGCACGTAAAACCCAAAATAAATACCGACACCATGTACGAATGCCGCTCATTCCTCTGTGGGCTGGAACTGGAATTCATCGTTCAGCCAAATGAGAGGTGGCCGAGGAGCGATAGGAGCTACCTGTATACTACCTGCCTCCCCAGTGACTGATGACCGTTGACATCCTCGACCGCCCAGTCGCGAGGAGTTGATTTCCTGTATCGGAGCTACAGAACCATACCTACAAACTTCCGTGCCCTAATTCATCCGTTCGTTCGTTCGTGTGTGTGACAGTCGACAGTAATCCCGCAGGGGATCAACACCGAACGTAGTTGGGGTAAATACTTCGTCTTTATGTCCCCCATAATACTCCTGTACGAAGACATGCTGCATCTGTCCAGGGCAAGTGCCATGATGCGATGTGCACGCAGATGCGCTCGTGGGCTCGATCAGTGTGTGCTCAAGCCGCTCAACCATAAGATCATGATGGAGACGAACCATGATGAGCGTACGCTTCATCCACCCCAACCTGAATTGCAGCGGCATGCGCAAGGCGTAGTATCGACGTGATCATAGAGAAGAGCTACTGGCGGAAACAGGGCTCGAAGTGTTGCGGACGATTCGGAATATGCCGGTGCTTGTGCAGTCCGTGCCGTGGTCCTGTTCACAGCGACTGACATGCACTGACATATTGCTCTCCCGCGAAGTAGATGTGCGTTGAGACAATTCATTCGTCCGATAACTACTTGACAAAGTACCTCGACTTTGATGCCTCTGCGATTGGGCCTTTCTCCGCCGCTAAGGTTCATCAGGCCAACGTCTGCCAGCGTTGGCCATTGAGCAAATACATCAAGCTCGTGACGGGAAGGACGCATAGTTAGCTTTAGTAGTTCACCAGGGTCCATATCCTGACAAATGTGTTGTACATAAGAGTTCCAATATAGTATCATTAGGTCCAGACGCCTCATCAAAAAATAGCCTGACCCGCACCACCCACACCTACTGTATTACGATTGAGCCCTTGTCGAAAACAGTATTCGAACAAGTCGAATACTCACAGATAATCCCCGTTCATGCCCCGTAATGAACGAAATTCACCCATCTCTCCAGCGTGATCCGCTTCTTCCTCCGTAGCTTCTTCACAGCCACTCGGAGCGCTTTTGCAGATCTTTCATAATACGGCACACCTTGGACTCTTCTCGAAGTAGAGAACAACGCTTTGTAAAAATGTTCCGCTAGGTCCCGTCCATCTTCGTCAACCATTGCCCACATCGTCCCGACCACACTACGGAACCCGCAGTACTGTACCGCAGCTGCGAGGTGAAGTCCCTCATCAATAACACTTCCTTCAGTAATCTCAGCTGTGTGACAAGCAGAGAGAAATGCGAATTCGGCAGTGGGCAGATGCGACCGCACGATCTCGAGTAGCGTCAGGCGCTCACATCCGTAAAGCTCGAATCCAGCCTCAAATGGTTTGCCTGCCTCCAGTGTACCATGACACGCGAAATGAACAAATTGGTGGTGGTGGAAGCCATCGATGACCGCGGCAGGTGTCGCTGCTTCTGAGATGAGACTTGTCACCTTGGTATCGAGAGCCTGGACGACTTGGATCTCACCCCCAACAGTTGGAAGAGACAGGTCGGGCTGCGCCACAAGGAGTACGGAAGGTTGATCCGAAGAGCGTGAACCGGAATCAAGATTACGAGATTGGATGAGTGCGGACAGCGTTGGGGTATAGGAACAGATGTAGAGGTCCAAGAAATAGCGCATCTCACCATAATCGGATGGGATTGGACCCATAGCGTGGAGAGGAAGAGAACAAAACACGGATGTCGGGCACCACCAGATCCGGGACTGTTCGGGTACATTCAGCAGACGGAGTCTGTCGATGATGGGTTTGCCAACGAGGTTGTAGAGTTCCGCGAGAACGGATGCGAGGGTTCGATTGTAATCACCTGAATCGAGCCCGGACTTGAGTCGCGAGTCCAATAACTTGTCCTTTAATGCTCTTGCACGGTCGTAGAAATCACGAGGGGTCGGGATGAGGGAGGGAGAAGTGTCGGGAAGAAGGATCAGAATGTCGGAGCGCCATTCGGAGTGGTTTATGATAACCACAGGACCAGACGAGGCGGCTGAACGGAGTGTGTCGAATGACGGAGATGTCAGAAAGCTGTCGAATCCCGGCAAGGCTTGAATTCGGGAAATGAGGTTGTCACGTTCCTTCAAGAGTCCACGCTGCTTCAGCAGGAGACGCCCGAATGGGTCCACCGCTCTGAGGTCATCGGCTCCGCCATCATCCACATTTAATCCGTGGCTAGGCGGGATGGACTTGGTGAGTTCCTCGAGGTCATGGTTGACCGCTGCAAACTTGTGTCCTAACTGTGGGTCTGCCTCGAGAAGCTGATCAACTGAGATACGAAGGTGGCGCATCTCAGACCAAAGTAAGGCTCTCCCTCTTTCAAGGGTCTCGACCGCTTCCTCGAGTTGATGCAGGTCGACCTGATACGAGGCATAGTCCAGCGGCATGCTATGAGTGCGGTGAGACGTGGCGAGAGTAGCATGCTGTAACTGCAGTGTTGGTGCAAATAGCAGGGTGTCTTGCATCAACGAGATAGCGCTCTCGTATGCTGTGGAGACGGACGGGTGTCGGGTACGTCGCGCGAAAAATGCCCACGTGCATGCGAACTGGAATCGATTGGGCAAGGTCTTATATCCGTTGTACGCACCCTGTGAGATTAGTTTCACCAGTTCATCCAGGTCTTGCGTACGGTGACCCGGAAAGTAGCAGCGGGTGCCCAAGGACTGGACAAGGTGACGAAGTCCCAAGGAGTGTAGGGCGGGGATTGATGGACGCTCTAAAACTTGACGGTATGTGCTGATCGACTCGTTAAGGTACTCGATCTTGTTTGTGCGCTCGAATGCTTCAAAGAGAATGTCGCCGAACAATAGGAAAGAGTACGACGTAAATATATTTCTTGGAGCAGAAGCAACTGCGCTTCGGCCCTTTTTGATAGCTTCGTCGATCTCCGTTATGTCGCTATCGTGGATCCCAGAGAGAAGTCCTTTGAGGAGATCCAGCTTCTCGAGCGTCGGATCGGTTTCCGGGTTGCCTTTGAGCTCCTCAATGGACCGCACTGGCACTGGCTGAGATAACGGTAAATTTCTGGACGATGCTTCGAGGCCTTCAATGGAACCAAAGTAACTGAAGCGCTGCTCTGCGGCCATTGTCGCAAAACGATCCATGTCAGAAGATAGGCTGGGAATTGCACGAGCGCGATATATTGCCTCCTCTGTATATTCAGGGGTCTTGTGCACGGTCGATCGGATCGTCGCTAGTATTGTCACGGTCTCTTGAATATTGGCTACGGATTCACCCTGACCTTCTCCGGCGGTGCTGGAAGTGATAATTTCATCAAAGATAGACGCAGCCTCTTCGTAATCATCATTCACAAAAGTCATACAATAGCGACAGTTAAGAGACCAAGCAAGGGCGTAGCGAGCCTCGCTCACATCCGGCTTGTACTTCCTCACCAGTCGCAGGAACTCGATAACTTGATTCGATGGTGGATCAGGTGCAAACGGACTGATTTTGGATGCGACCACATTGGCAAAGAGAGTGATGGGGCCTATGGCGTCGCCATCGGACGCATCCATGAGGAGTTCACGGCAGAGAACTGACATCTCGTCAATGTTCTGAATCACGTTTCCAGCTTCTAACTCCACTTGAAATGCCAGCGCATCCACGAGAATTGTCGTGACTTTATGGCGCGGGACGCAGAACGGTGGGTGAGGCTGGTCTCGAAGATGGCGGAGATATTTGGCCGCGTAAATGACATCTTCGGGCTGGTTGGACACTTTCGGGCGCTTGAGAAGTGCAAAAGCGAGTTGGAACAAAGCTGTAAGGATCACTCGACCATTTTCTAGCCACGAACGGGGTGCGAGGAGTAGTGCTTCGGTGAAATGAAGAATTGCCTTATCGAGATCTTCCCTTTGATTGGACCGCATGTGTCGCAGGAGTCGTAACATAGCCAGGCGATAAGCAGAGAAGCAGCGATGAGGATCATATCGAGACGATATAGAGAGAACATGCTGAGACTGTGTGATCTCGGAATCGATTTCGTAGATAGATACTGTAAACAATTAGTTGAGACACAGGTCGGGACGGGCCAAGAGAGGCTGAGAGGGTACCAGGGGCTTACTTAGTTCGTCGGCCATGCTTATACACTCAAGAATCAGAATGTAAAGTGTAGCGACAAGTGGGGCTATTGGGAGCGAAAGAAGATGCGGGTCTCAAGTGGGTCCCTTTACGATGACCAGGATTCGGGTATTTGTAACACGCTGGAACACACCACGCCTAGAACATGTGTATTAAATAGAAGAAATGGTACAGAGTAAGACGTATAAGGAAGCACAGCCAATAATCTCTCTCACATGACTGTTGGCGTCTGTCGTAGCCGGCAATTTGGCAACAGGCAGGGACTGCTACCAAAGACAACACCAAGCTAACAAACAGGAGGTCGACCAGAGGCAGTGGCCGCTGTGCATCCAGCATTACACGAGGGCGAGATTAATGTTAATTCATGAAAGGAGCGGGGCCCGGGGAATCACCGGCAGAAACGCAGAAGGTTGTGACGTTCCGTAAGCCACACCACCGATTTGCCTTATTTGCTTCCAGTGCCAACCCCATGGTCGGCGCTAGTCCGCCATCGTCGAGTCGTCCCCTTTGACCATCTCTTTGAACTTTCACTGTGTTCTTCCACCTAATCTTCAACAATTCCTCACTCTTTCAAGTTGTCTGGGACGATGGCGTGATATCCTTCAAATATTTGTTGTACGTTCCTGTTCTACCTTGTGAAATGAAATACACACATTCTTAACTACGACACCGGACTGCCATACCATGGCACCAACACACCTTTTCCTGCCGTCTTCTTTATGCCTCAAGCTTTTCTCACTTTCATTTCCATTGACCTCTCTTTGACTTCGTTTCACGTTGCTGTGTCATCGTCGCGGTCGCCACTTAAGCCCAATTCCCTACTTCGTCTGTGCCAATTATTTTTACTTACGGACTAGAGCTTAGAGTTTTTCATATTTTTGGCCATTGACGTTGCCAGAATATATCCACACCGCGTTGCGATTCCCCCATTTTCCTTGTGCGATTCTCGGCTGGGCCAGGCCACCCAAGTCGATCACCCGGCGAGTCGAACCCCGCAAATTTGTTAAACTCAAACTTCCGCCCGTCGTCCGAGTCGTCTCGTTCGCCCAAGCCTCGTCAGTGATTCGCTCGTCCTAGTTCCGATACCCTCGACGCTTGCCTTAGTCCTATTAACGCCGTCTCGCTATCATCCAGTCTTGCTCACTCTCACTTACTCTCGTCGCTCACGGCTTGCCATCGATTCCCGCACGCTGCTGCTCAGCCTCCCTACTCGCCATCACATAGTTCCGTCTCCGCTCAACCATCCATCTGGCTTCTACCTGAGTATGACCCCGCTTAAGCTAGACCTCCAGATGGCGCATGATCTCAATGCTCCGCACTTTCCTGATCCCTGTATGTACTCGTTACCTCTTCCGCTTCTCCGCTTCTCGTCTACTTCAATTTCCTCCACCCTTCTTGTATTCCCCTCGTCACCGAACTCACATACGTGCCACATAGCACATACAGTGAAGCCCCATCTATCCTGCGCATTCACGAGGATCAGTTAAGGATCGAATGAAACACCACGCAGCCTGCTTTTATCACGCCTCAAACGCCGGCGATGGTTGGGTAGGACGATGTATTGGGTTTGTACTGAAAGATAAACGGGAAGGAGGACGCACCACTCAGCCTTATTGAGGACCTGGATCATACAGAGACCACCTGGAGGACGATGGCGGGTTCGCTCTCGTTGAGTGGGCCCCTCGAGCATGTCGGGCTCGTACTGCTTCCGTTTTCTGCAGTTCGCGCTGGATGTCCTCCTTCGAGCAGTCAACAAGAGTCTGTGTGACTGACACCTGCGTTAACGCATTGATGCCAAGAGCAGTAAGCATATCGAATGAGTCGATGTGGTGGCCTCCCTCGGTCTGAGGCATTTTGCGCTGGGTGCAGTGCGGTTTGCGGGCAGATGACTAGCGGTGACTATATTTGAACGATGACATAGTTCGTGGGTTCTGAACGTGTGAAACGAGGTTCCTCCAGGAGCATACATTGCTCCAGCAGGAGGTGGGCGAACGGGACCATGTCCCCGAGGTCATCGGCTCTGCCACTATCCATATTCAAACCGAGACCCAATAGGGATGGACCCGGTGAGTGCCCCAAGGTCTCGGGTGACAGCGCTGACCATTGCAAACTTGTGTCCTAAATGTTGGTCTGCTTGCAGAAATTGATCGACGGAAGTACGAAGGTAATGTATCTCGCACCAGAGTAAAACTCTCCCTCTTTCAAGAGTCCCAATTGCTTCCCCGAGTTGACGCACGTCGACCTGACATAAGGCTTTTTTTCGATTCTATTAGCGTGCGCCTTGGAGTACAGAACCCTATGTAGCACTTATCTATGTTTCCTGCCGATTTCCCATGTATCCTTGTCCGATAACAATTCTCTGCCCTTCCTCCAATAGCCTCCCTGTAATATGAGGCATAGTCCAGTGGCATGCTATGGAGCTTGTCATACGTCGCGGCGGGTGTCGCATGCTGTAGCTACAAAGTTGGTACAAGAGGCTCTACTTTTTGCACCAACTTTGCAGCTACAGTGTACCTCTCTCGCCCTCGACGTAGTCATATGTAGTTGAAATGGAGGGGTGATGGAGAAGTCAAGCAATATAAGCCACTCGCATGCAAACCGGAATCGATCAGGCAAGCTCACATGACCATTGTTGATAAGCTGAGAATGTAGTTTCGACCCCTCAACCTGATCTTGCAAATAGAGCCCAGAAAAGACCTCGTGGAACGGGTGAACAATGTCTGTAAAGGCGGATAAGAGTCGTGAGGAGGACGCACTGTGAGAACGGATGCTCAGGAGCTCAAAAAAAGTGCTCATCAATCTTGTTTGTGCGCTTAAATCCTTTGAAGAGGTCGGTCCGAATGGTGCGAAAATCCAAACCGATCACTTGGAGAATACAGAGCAAATATGGTTCGCGACTTTTCGATAGCTTCCTTGATGTCGATATTGCGGACCCTCAAGAGGTCCATTCATGGGAGGTGCATCCCATTGAGATCCAATAGCCCCTCATCAGTCGTTCCCTTTGACTCATAGCAGAAGTTCGAGTGGGTACGGAGAATGGGCATAATGAACAACGACCGGACCGATGACCCCCAATTGGACACTGCGCTGCACCAATCTCGGCCCACTCCTCAAGTTGGCAATGGCGTGAATTTCCGACCACGACACTGGACTCCCGTGCGATATTATCACTTTTCTTTGCCTCCTATATCCTGTCTCTTCGACGCGTTTCGCGTTGCGGTGTCTCTGTCTCCTTCGCCCCAGTCCTATTCCCACCTTACACCATGCTAGTACCCCCTTACTTTGTTCAGTCTCCGAGGTGGCTCACTCTGCAAGAATATGTCAACGCCGTGTTGCCATTCCATTTTGGTAGGATTCTCCAAACCTGGTAAAGTCTTAACAAGTTTGTCTCGGAATTTCTGTCCGTCATCGTCCTCCTCATTGTCTCACTCACGTATCCTCACTGTCGCCTCTCGTCTGAGTTCCGACATCCCCAATGCTTGTCTTGTCTCGCTATTCCCCTCAGTCCCTCATTCCAAATCTTGTTCAGTCTGGTCGCTTGACCCTTTGACCTCGGCTCCCACGCGTGGCGGCTCGCCTTCCTTACTCATCGCTGCATGCCTCTCTCTCTGCTTAACAAATCTGTAAGCTTCCGTTCCCGGCTGACTCCGCTTTTCTCGCACTCAAGCCCCAGACGCTGCAGTCTCTCAACGTTTCGCACTTCCTCGTCCCTGCCCGTACCCACTGCCTCGTCCGCACCTCCCTTGTTTTCTCAATCAAGTCTTTATCTGCTTGTTTCACTCTCCCCCGTCCTTCTATTGCACGTTCATGAGCAAGTTATGCTCATGAGCGATTCTAGAATTGGATGAAGGGTTTCCCACCTGTGTTTGTGCAAGGTTCAGACTTCGACTGGAATTGCCCAGTTCTATAACCCTCTGCGCCCAGGCCAAGAAGAGTATGAGCGCGCTGCGCGAAGAAAGGTGATCGTCTTGGGAATGTCAAAAATCAAAGTAATATTGTTTTGCCCAGGTGCGTGCCAGTCACAGATCTGAATGGCGCTAATGAAAGGTATAGCACAATGTGAGATAGGGTTGAGTTGCTTATGTCACCTCTTCGTCCCAGTTGCTGTGCTGTTCATCAAACTAACGTCGACCGTGTTTCCCACAGCACATAATTAGAACATAAACTTGATACGGACGACTGTCCGGTAACCCATTTCCAGACAGCCATGTATACACAATCCGACCCATACAGTTGCGCCCAGTCCGAAACCCTCATCATGAAACAACAGTGTGACCACAGGACGCGTATAACGTGTCTGAGCCCTTGCATGCACTGCTACGGACACTCACTGACAAACAGTAAGCACAAAAGCTGTATTTGAACAACGCCTTGTAAAAATGTTCCGCCAGCTCTCGTCTGTCTTCATCCACCATCACCCACGTCGTTTCGACAACACTGCAGAACCCGCAGTACTGTAACGCAGCGACGAGGTGAAGTCCCTCATCGTCGATGCTTCCTTCAGTCATCTTCATCCTGACCGCCTCTGGAGGAGCTAAAAGTGATAATATCATCATAGACAGACGTAGCCTCCTCGCAATCGTCATTTACAAAAGTCATACAATAGTGACAGATAAGTGATTGAGCAAAGGCGAAGTGAGCCTCACGCAGCAGCTCGTGCTTCCTCGCCGCTCGCAGGCACTCAACAACCTGATCTAATGGTTGATCTAGGGCCCCAAGACCGATTTTGGACAGAACTATGCTAGCAAAGAGAGCCAGCGAATGAGTGGTGTGGACGTCGGACATATCCAATATGAGGATTCCACGACAGAGTGTTGCCATCTCCCCAATATCTTGCATCTGCCTTTAACTCCAAACTCTACTTTAGTTGCCGGCGCAGCCACGAGATACATTGTGAATGCATGGTGCAGGAACCTGAACACTACATCAGGCTGGGCTTGAAGATAGCGGAGGTGTTTGGTCGCGGAAATGACATCTTCGGGCTGCCTGGATACTAGAGAGCGAGTGGAAAGTGTGAGAGCGAGGAGGAACAGAGATCGAAGGATCAACGTACTAACCACAAATAGGATGGGAGGAGTATCGATTCGGTGAAATGAAGAATCGTCTTATCGAGGTCATTCCTTTGAAATGACAGCTTGTAGCGATTGAATCACGCCCTAGCTAGACTGTAGACGTGAGCAGGGTGAAGAGGATGAGATTGAGGTAATGCTGAGAGCAAATGCAGGGAATCGGTGATGAAGGAATCGACTTCGCGGATAGATCCCGTCAACAAGAGATTGAGACCCAGTTAGTAGGGGGAGAACAGAAAGTTCTGGATTATATCCAGGGCTTACGTTGTGGGATAACCATTCATAAACGCTTGAGAATTGGAAAGCGAACTTCAGGTCGTTGAGGTGACAATTTGTGCTGTTGGAGGGGAAGAAAGACACAAATTACAAATGAGACTCATTTCAATGACCACGACTAGGGTGTTGGCGAGGATGTTGGTAACATGCTGGGAAATGCTAACACACCACGCCTCGAACATGTGTATCAAATAGAAGAATGGTATGAAAACACACGACTGTGGAAGTCTGTCCCAGCCCAAGTATGCATGCAGCAACAGGCCTGGGAACTGCCAGCTGGACAGCCGGTTGACGAGAGGCAGTTGTTGAGGTGTAGCCAACATGGCACGAGGAAAATATTAATTAATGAGAGTGGTGCGGAGCATGCAGAGAGATGTCTCACTGCTTCAGGTGACCGTGCGCCAGAGCTGTGAAACCCAATGAGGTACAAAAGTCCCGTAAGGCAGTGCGAAAGGTGAAAATATTGTGCAGGGCGGTGCGAATATTGGGAGCATGGGGTCGAGGACAGCCTCTTTGGCGCTGTAGGGCACTGGGTCAGCACTGCAGCACTGGCCAGCTACTAGCGCACTAGCACTCATTGCAAGCCACGCTCCTACTGACAACCCTAGTCTGCACCATCATCACATCAGTGATCCCCTTTGACCATCACCAACCTCTTTGACCTGCTACTGCATTCCGCCATCTGATCACCAACAACTTTTTGGGTACTCTCCCATTATCAAAGTCGCGCATGCATTCCATAGCACGCAAAAACAATTGCTCACTACGCCAGGCCAACCCCCAAGTAGAAGTCACCAAGTGAGTTGAACTTCACAAGTCCGTCAGACTCGCAGCCCCTACCTATTGTCCATGTCATCTTGTTCATCTCAGCCTCATTGATGTCTAGTTCCAACACCCTCAACTCTTCATTCAGTCCTTTTAATGCCATCTCGCTACTATTCTAAGTCTCGCTTGCTCTCACTTGGTCTCGTCTCTCACGCCTTTGTCATCAGTTCCCTCACGCTGCTGCTCAGCGCTCAGCCTCCCCACTCGTCACTCCACAGCCCCGTCTTCGCCCAACCATTCATTCAGCATCTGCTTGACTGTGACTTCGGTCAAGTTTGAGTTCCAGATGCCACAAAACTCAAAGATCTGCGTTTTCCTGATCCCTCCCTATACTTGCTGCCTCCTCCGCTTCTCTCTTTCTTGTTCTATTGTATAATCTACTTTTTTCACTCTCCCACACTCTTTTTGTATCCCTTTCGCCACCGAACTCACGTACACGCCACATATCACGCACAATGGAGCCAACCTTTCGCACACGCAATCTCGACAAACATGAGAGAGAAAGAAACGTGAGGTCTGATTCTATTCACACACACTGTGGGACGAGGAGTAAGCGAGAAACAGCTAAGGAGCAAATGAAACATGACACCGCAGGCATGATCACACGTCGAACGCTCGCGACAAATGGGTAGAATGATGCGTCAGGTCAGTACTGAAGGATGAAGGGGAAAGAAGACACCTCTCAGACTGGTTGAGCGTCTTGATCATATGGGGACCTCCCCTCGGCGGACAATGACAGGCTCGCTCTCATTTAGTTAGACACCCGAACGTGGCGGGCTTTTACAGCTTGCGGACGGATTAATAGTGCTCACCACGCCGAACACTTGGCCCAGGCCCATTCCGACTGTAGACTGCTGGCAAATCATTGTGCTTCGCCAACAGGTGTGGTACACCACTAGATGGGCCGACGGTGCTGATCTCGTTCAGCGTCATCCCTTGACTTCCACTGCCCATCGATCGTGTTTGGGCCACCGACCCCTCGTCTTCCTAAGAAGATGAAAAGCGAAAATGGCCCACAGACCGTTGGCATTGCTTGGGGAGTGACTTCACGCAACAGAGACGAGTAGAAGAGGTGGTGATATTCTGTGACAGGTTGTGGGCCTTAAATATACACCGGTCAGTAGCCAGTAAGCACAGTAGAGGGCAGTAGAAAAAGTAGAGAATATCGTTGTGGAAAACACCGAATGCAGAGGAACACGATCACTGTCAGCGAACGCAAAGTGGAAACAGTAGAACGTAGAAGCGTCATAAGAGAGAAATTGTAAGCCAAACAGGAGGGAAGCGAGTGTAAAAGCTATACGAGATCATAAAAGGAGACAAAATAAAATGATCCGAGGTCAAAGGAATGTCGGCAAGGGGAAATACCAAAGACGAAGTACCGTAATGAGACCGACATCAAGAATGACGATGCGCACTGCTATGGACAGGCAGTAAGGACGAAAGCCGTATTCGAACAAACCCGAGTACTCACAGATAATCCCCGCTCATGCCCCATAATGAACAAAATTCACCCACCTCTCCAGCGTGATCCGCTTCTTCCTCCGTAGCTTCTTCACGGCCACCCGGAGCGCTTTCGCAGACCTTTCGTAATACGGCACACCTTGCACTCGTCTCGAGTTTGAGAACAACACCTTGTAAAAATGTTCCGCCAGGTCCCAGCCATCTTCGTCAACCATTGCCCACATTGTCCCGACAACACTGCGGAACCCACAGTACTGTACCACAGCTGCGAGGTGAAGTCCTTCATCGACGACGCTTCCTTCAGTCACTTCGGCCGTGTGGCAAGCAGAGAGAAATGCGAATTCGGCAGTGGGCAGATGCGACCGCACAATCTCGAGTAGCGTCAGCCGCTCACCTCCGTAAAGCTCGAATCCAGCCTTGAATGGTTTGCCAGCCTCCAGTGTACCATGACAAGCGAAGTGAATAAATTGGTGGTGATGAAAGCCATCGATGACCGCGGCGGGTGTCGCTGCTTCTGAGATGAGACCTGTCACCTTGGTATCGAGAGCCTGGACAACTTGGATCTCGCCCCCAACAGTTGGAAGAGATGGGTCGGGCTGCGCCACAAGGAGTAAGGAAGGTTGATCCGAAGATCGTGAACCGGAATCACGATTACGAGATTGGATGAGCGCGGATAGCGTTGGGGTATAGGAACAGATGTAGAGATCCAAGAAATAGTGCATCTTACCATCATCGGATGGGATTGGACCCATGGCGTGGAGAGGAAGGGAACAAAACACGGACGTCGGGCACCACCAGATGCGAGACTGTTCTGGTACTTGAAGCTGACGGAGTCGGTCGATGACAGGTTTTCCAACGAGCTTGTAGAGGTCCGCGAGAACAGAGGCTAGAGTTTCGTCATAATTATTCGAATCAAGCCCATATTTGTGTCGCGAGTCCAATAACTTGTCCTTTAATGCGCTTGCACGGTCGTAGAAATCACAAGGGGTTGGTATGAGGGAAGGAGATGTGTTGTGAAGAAGGATCAGAATGTCGGAGCGCCATTCAGAGTGGTTTATGATGATCACAGGACCAGACGAGGCCGCGGAACGGAGTATGTTGAACGACGGAGATGTTAGAAAGCTGTTGAATCCCGGCAAGGCTTGAATTTGGGAAATGAGGTTGTCGCGTTCCTTCAAAAGCCCACGTTGCTTCAGTAGGAGACGCCCGAATGGGTCCACCGCTCTGAGATCATCGGCTCCACCATCATCCACGTCTAATCCATGGCTCGGCGGGATGGACTTGGTGAGCTCCTCAAGCTCTTGGTTGACCGCTGCAAACTTGTCTGCTAATTGTGGGTCCGCCTGCAGAAGTTGATCGACTGAAGTACGAAGTTGACGCATCTCGGACCAAAGTAAGGCTCTCCCTCTTTCAAGAGTCTCAACCGCTTCCTCGAGTTGATGTAGGTCGACCTGATACGAGGCATAGTCCAGCGGCATGCTATGAGTGTAGTCAGATGTGGCGAGAGTGGCATGCTGTAGCTGAAGAGTTGGTGCAAATAGCAAGGTGTCTCTCTTCAACGACATAGCGCTCTCGTATGCTGTGGAGACAGACGGGTGTTGGGTACGTCGCGCGGAAAATGCCCACGCGCATGCAAACTGGAATCGATTGGGCAAGGTCGCATATTTGTCGTTCGCGCGCTGTGAGATTAGTTTCACCAGGTCACTCTGGTCTTGCGTACGGTGAGCCGGAAAGTATGTGTAGCGGGTGAGCAAAGACCGGGCAAGGTGACCAAGTGCCAAGGAGTGTAGGACGTGGATTAACGGACGCTCTAAAACTTGACGGTGAGCGCTGATCGACTCGTTAAGGTACTCGATCTTTTTTGTGCGCTTGAATGCTTCAAAGAGAATGTCGCCGAATAATAGGAAATTGCACGATGTAAATAGATTTCTTGGAGCAGAAGCAAATGCGCTTCGGCCCAATTCGATAGCTTCGTCAATCTCCATTATGTCGCCATCGCGGATCCCAGAGTGAAGTCCTTCGAGGAGATCCAGCACCTCCTTCCACTGAGCGATTTCCGGGTAGTTTTTGAGATTCTCAATGTGTCGCACTAGCACTGGCTGAGATAACGGTAAATTGCTGGTCGATGCTTCGGGGCCCTCAATGGAACCAAAGTAACCGAAGCGCTGCTCCGCGGCCCTTGCCGCAAAATGATCTATTCTAGAAGATAGGCCGGGAGTTGCACGAGCGCGATATATTGCCTCCTCTGTATGTTCAGGGGTCTTGCGTGCGATCGATCGGAGCATCGCTAGTGATGTCATGGTCTCTTGAATTAAGGCTACGGATTCACCCTGACCGTCTCTGGCGGAAATAGAAGTGATAATTTCATCAAAGATAGAAGCAGCCTCCTCATAATCGTCATTCACATAAGTCATAAAATAGCGTTTGACAAGAGAATAAGCAAGGGCAAGGCGAGCCTCGAGCAGATCCGGCTTGTGCTTCCTCACCAGTCGCAAGCACTCGATAACTTGATTCGATGGCGGATCAGTTGCCAAGAGGTTCCTTGTGGATGTGACCGACCCAACAAAGCGAGTGAGGGGACTTATGGTGTCGCTATCGGACGCATCCATGAGTTCGCGGCAGAGAACTGCCATCTCCTCAATGTCCTGCGTCACGTTTCCAGCTTCTAACCTCACTTGTAAGGCCAGCGCATGTACGAGAATTGTCGTGACTCGACAGCGCGGGACTGAGAACGGTGGGTGAGGCTGGTGTCGAAGATGGCGGAGATATTTGGCTGCGTAAATGGCATCTTCAGGCTGGTTGGACACTCTCGAGCGCTGGAAAAGTGCGAAAGCGAGGAGGAACAAAGCTGTAAGGATCACTCGACCGTTTTCTAGCCGCGAACGGGGTGTGAGGAGTAGTGATTCGGTGAAATGAAGAAGCGCCTTGTCGAGATCTTCCCTTTGATTGGACCGCATGTGTCGCAGGAGTCGTAACATAGCCAGGAAATAAACAGTGAGGTGGCGACGAGGATCAAATCGAGATGATATAGAGAGAACATGCTGAAACTGTGTGATGAGGGAATCGATTTCGTGGATAGATCCTGCAAACAGTTAGTCGAGACACAGTTGGTACGGGACGGGCCTGGAAAGGCTGAGAGGGTACCAGCGACTTACCTAGTTTGTAGGCCATGCTTATACACTCAAGAATTGGAATATAAAGTGTAGCGACGAGTTGGGCTATTGGGGGCGAAAGAAGACGCAAGTATCAAGTGGGTCCCTTTACGACGACCAGGATTCGGGTATTTGTAACACGCTGGAACACACCACGCCTAGAACATGTGTATCAAATAGAAGAACGGTACAGAGTAAGACGTACAGGAAAGCACAGCCAATATTCTCACATGACTGTTGGCGTCTGTCCCAACCGGCAAGGTGGAAGCAGGCAGGGACTGCTACGTAAGCAAACACTAACCTGATAAGCAGGAGGTCGAGCAGAGGCAGTAGCCGCTGTGCATCTGACATTACACGAGGACGAGATTAATGTTAATTCATGAAAGGAGCGGGGGAATCACTGGCAGAAACGCAGAAGGCTGTGCTGTGCCGTAAGCCACACGCCACCAATTCTGCCTCATTCGCTCCCAGTGTCAACCCCTGGTCGCTGCCATTGTCAATTCGTCCCCTTTGACCATCCCATCTCTTTGACCTTTCACTGTGTTCCACCACCTAATCGTCAATTATTCCTCACTCTTTTAAGTCGTCTACGGATAAGGTGTGGTTTCCTTCAAATATTCATCATACGTTCCTATTCTACCTGCCCGCATTCTCGACCACAGCACCGGACCGCCATATCATGCCATCACCACGCCTTTTCCTTCCCTCTTCCTCATGCCTCAGGCTTTGCCCACCTTTATTTCCATTTGACCTCTCTTTGATTTCATTTCACGTTACTGCGTCGTCCTCACAGTCACCACTTGAGCCCCATTCCCTACTTTGTCGGTGTCAATTACTCCTACTTACAAATTTGGGTTTTTTTGTGTATTTGTGGCTGACTTTACCAGAATATATATCTGCTCCTCGTCGCCATTCTTTCCTTCTCCTTGTGCGATTCTCTCACTGGGCCAGGCCAAGCTCCAAGCAGAAGCTACCCAGAAAAATAAACCTGGAAAATCTCTTAGACTCGACGTTTTTGCCTATCGTCCTCATTGTCTCATTCGCCCAAACCTCATCAGCGTTTTACTCGTCCTAGTTCTGACACCGTCGACGGTTCCATTAGTCCTTTCAACGCCGCCTCGCTATTATTGTAAGTCTCGCTCACTCCCACTTGGTTTCGTCGCTCACGCCTTTCGCCATCTGTTCCTGCACGCCATTGCCCAGCCCCTCCCACCCGCCATCGCCCAGTTCCGTCTCCGCTTATCCATTCATCTGGCCTCCGCCTGAGTATGCCCCCCCCTCCAAGCTCGAGCTCTGGATGCCGCACAATCTCAACACTCCGCACTTTCTTGACCCCTGTATGTACTCGTTACCTCGTTCTCTTCTCCTCTGTATTGACCTAGTCTCTGTCTACTTTCTTCACTCTCCTCCACTCCTCTTGTATCCCCCCCATCACCGAATTAATGTACGCGTCGCATAGCACATACATTGGAGCCCACCCGTTTCGCGCGCAATCACGATGAAGATGAGAGAGAAAGAAACTTGAGCGTGCTCGCTGCCGGACGGGGAGTAAGCAAGAAATAGTTGATGAGGAAATGAAACACGGCACGGCGTGCGTCATTGCGCCTCAAACGTCTGCAACGATTGGGTGGGACGACGTGTCGGGACTGTATTGAAAGATAAAGGGGAAGTCGGACGCACTGCTTGGACTTGTTGGACGCCTGAACCATATGGAGCCTCCCTCCTGCGGACGACGATGGGTTAGCTCTCGTTTAGTAGGCCCTCGGGCATTATGGGCTCGTACTGCTCTTGCTGCCGCAGTTCGCGCTATACTCCCTCAAGCAGTTAACAAGGGTCTGTGTAACTGTATGGGATCACACCGATTATTCGTTCTTTGCGATGTTTAAGAATGAGTGAGTAGGTGGACACTTGCGTTGACGCACAGAGCAAGAAGCATGTTGAATGAGACGAAGTGACGGCCTCCCTTAGTCTCAAGCGTTTCACGCCGAATGCAGCGCAAGCCGATATGAGGTGTAACCTAAGGGCATCCGATGGGAGGTTTCAAGCTCAAGCGCTTAAGCGTTGCAACAAAGATTGGCGTGCTGTAGCACCAAGCTAACCGACCCTTCGAGGAACCCGACCTTATTTGTGAGTTCAACTGATTCAAAAGGAATGTCGCTGAATACTTTGAAAACAGAAAATGCAGATGGATTCCTCACAATCGGCTGGAGCACGTTTAGCCTGGCTAGTTTCGATAGCTTCCTCGATGTCCGTTGTGTCGTTATTGCGATTCCCGAAGAGACTTCCCGCAAGGAGCTTCATCGAGCTTCATATACGCTATCCTCCTCCCGTGTGTCACCGTACTGTAATCAAACTACCGGCCAGCGATCTGCAAACCTCTGGTTATTCACCGAGACGCTCGGGTGGGCGACCAACACTGATAAGATCGTCGTGCAGTAGTTATTGCTCCCTCCCCTCCTTCCTCTTGCGAAGGCACTGGCAGTAGCACTGGCACTCGGAGCCGCGCAAGATACCTCACGAGTCCCTCAAGCACGTAAGACCCAAGAGATCTACCGACAGAATATACGAACGCCTGCTCATTCCTCCGGGGGCCGGAGTTCGTCGTTCTGCCCAGGGAGAGGGCGAAGTCATGGAATGTTTCGGAGGTGGTTGAGGAGTGATAGGAACTACCCGTATACTACCTGCCTCCCCGGTGACAAGTGATCGTTGACATTCTTGACTGCCCAGTCGTGAGGAGTTGATTTCCTGTATTGGAGCTACAGAACAATACGTACAAACCCCCGCGCCCTAGTTCATATGTTCGTATTCGCGACAGTCGGCAGTAGTCCTGCGGGGGCTCAACGCCAAACGTAGTAAGGGCGACGAAGTCCTCGTCTTCGTCTTTATGCCCCACATAATACTCCTGTACGAAGACGTGTTGCATCTGTCAAGGGGACAAGTGGCATGATTGCTATGTGCACGCCGATGTGCTCATGAGCACGATCGGTGTGTGCTCGGGCCACAAGATCATGATGTAGACAAACCTTGATGAGCGTACGCTTCATCCACCTCAAGCTGTCTTGCAGCAGCATGTGCGGGGCGGAGTATCGGTGTAATCATCAAGAAGAGATACTTGCATGAAACGAGCGAGGCTCGAAGCGTTGCGGGCGATTCAGGACATGCCAGTGCTTGTGGAGTCCATGCTGTGGTCCCTGTTCGCAGCGACTGACATGTACTGACACGTCACCCTCCCGCAAAGAGATGTGCATTATGACATTTTATTAATCCGATAATTACTTCACAAGGTACCTTTACTTTGATACCTCTGCGATTGGGCACTCTCCGCAACTGCAGTTCATCAGGCCGACGACGCCAGCGTTGGCCATTGAGCAAATACGTCAAGCTCATGATGAGAAGGACGCATAGTTGGCCTTAGTAGTTCATCAACGTATCAACGTTCATCTACTGACGGATCTGTTGTACACAAGGGTTCCAATATAGTATCACTAAGTCCGGACGCCTCTTTATCAAAGAACGGCCCAACCCGCTCCACCTACACCTACTGTATTATGTTTGAGCCTTCATCGAAAACTGTATTCGAATAAAGCCAAATACTCACAGATAATCCCCATTCATGCCCCGTAATGAACGAAATTCACCCATCTCTCCAGCGTGATCCGCTTCTTCCTCCGTAGCTTCTTCACGGCCACCCGGAGTGCTTTCGCAGACCTTTCGGAATACGGCACACCTTGCACTCGTCTCGAGTTTGAGAACAACGCCTTGTAAAAATGTTCCGCCAGGTCCCGACCATCTTCGTCGACCATTGCCCACATCGTCCCGACAACACTACGGAACCCGCAGTACTGTACCGCAGCTGCGAGGTGAAGTCCCTCGTCAACGACGCTTCCTTCTGTCACTTCAGCCGTGTGACAAGCAGAGAGAAATGCGAATTCGGCAGTGGGTAGATGCGACCGCACAATTTCGAGTAGCGTCAGCCGCTCACCTCCGTAAAGCTCGAATCCTGCCTCAAATGGTTTGCCAGCCTCCAGTGTGCCATGACATGCGAAGTGAATAAAATGGTGATGATGGAAGGCTTCGATGACTGCGGCGGGTGTCGCGACTTCTGAGATGAGACTTGTCACCTCAGTATCGAGAGCCTGGACGACTTGGATCTCGCCCCCGACAGTTGGAAGAGATGGGTCGGGCTGCGCCACAAGGAGTAAGGAAGGTTGATCCGAATATCGTGAACTGGAAGTCACGATTACGAGATTGGATGAGCGCGGATAGTGTTGGGGTATAGGAACAGATGTAGAGATCCAAGAAATAGCGCATCTCACCATCATCGGATGGGGCTGGTCCCATGGCGTGGAGAGGAAGAGAACAAAACACGGATGTCGGACACCACCAGATCCGGGACTGTTCTGGTACTTTCAGCAGATGGAGTCTGTCAATGACAGGTTTGCCAACAAGATTGTAGAGTTCTGCGAGAACGGATGCGAGGGTTCGATCGTAATCACCTGAATCGAGCCCGGATTTGAGTCGCGAGTCCAGTAACTTGTCCTTTAATGCTCTCGCACGATCGTAGAAATCACGAGGGGTCGGGATGAGGGAGGGAGATGTGTCGGGAAGAAGGATTCAGAATGTCGGAGCGCCATATGGAGTGGTTTCATGATAATCACAGGACCAGACAAGGCAGCTGAACGGAGTGTGTCGAATGACGGAGATGTTAGAAAGCTGTTGAATCCCGGCAAAGCTTGAATTTGTGATATGAGGTTGTCGCGTTCCTTCAAAAGCCCACGTTGCTTCAGCAGGAGACGCCCGAACGAGTCCACCGCTCTGAGGTCAGTCAGGCTCCGCCATCGTCCATGCTAAATTCGTGGCTCGGCGGGATGGACTTGGTGAGCTCCTCGAGGTCTCGGTTGACCGCTGCGAACTTGTGTCCTAATTGTGGGTCTGCCTCGAGGAGCTGATCAACTGAAGTACGATGGTGACGCATCTCGGACCAAAGTAAGGCTCTCCCTCTTTCAAGAGTCTCAACCGCTTCCTCGAGTTGATGCAAGCCGACCTGATACGAGGCGTAGTCCAGCGGCATGCTATGAGTGTGGTGAGACATGGCGAGAGTGGCATGCTGTAGCTGCAAAGTCGGTGCAAATAGCAAGGTGTCTCTCTTCAACGACATAGCGCTTTCGTATGCTGCGGAGAAGGATGGGTGTTGGGTGAATCGCGCAATCCATGCCCACGCGCATGCAGACTGGAATCGATTGGGCAAGGTCTCATGTCCATCGTTCGTGCACAGTGAGAATATTTTCACCAATTCATCCAGGTCTTGCATAAAGTGACCCGGAAGGTACTTTAAGCGGGTGAGCAAAGACTGGACAAGTTGACGAAGTGCCAAGGAGTGTAGGGCGTGGATTGATGGACGCTCTAAAACTTGACGGTGTGTGCTGATCGACTCGTTAAGGTACTTGATCTTGTTTGTGCGCTCGAATGCTGCAAAGAGAATATTGCCGAATATTGCGAAAAGGGGTGGCGTAAACAGATTCCTTGGAGTTGGAGCAGAAGCAACTACGCTTCGGCCCAATTCGATAGCTTCGTCGATCTCCGTTATGTCGCCATTGTTGATCCCAATGAGAAGTCCTTGGAGGAGATCGTACTTCTTTGATGTCGGACAGACTACCGGATCGCCTTTGAACCTTTCAATGGGCGACACTGGCACTGGCTGAGATAACGGTGAATTGCTGGACGATGCTTCGAGGCCTTCAATGGAACCGAAGTAATGGAAGCGCAGCTCTGCGGCCATTGCCGCAAATTGACCCATGTTAGAAGATGGGCTGGGGATTGCACGAAAGCGATACATTGCCTCCTCTGAATATTCCGGGGTCTTGTTCGTAACCGATCGGACCCCCGCTAGAAATGTCACGAACTCTTGAATATTGGCCACGAATTCACCCTGACCGTCTCCGGGGGAATTAGAAGTGATAATTTCATCAAAGATAGACGCAGCCTCCTCATAATCATCATTCACACAAGTCATGCAATAGCGCCAGCTAAGAAAACAAGCAAGGGCGTAACGAGCATTGCGCAGATCCGGCTTGTGCTTTCTCACCAGTCGCAGGAACTCGATAACTTGATTCGATGGTGGATCAGGTGCAAACGGACTGATTTTGGCGACCACATCGGAAAATAGAGTGATGGGGCCTATGGTGTCGCTATCGGACGCATCCATGAGGAGTTCGCGACAGAGAACTGCCATCTCGTCAATGTTCTGCATCACGTTTCCAGCTTCTAACTTCACTTGAAATGCCAGCGCATACACGAGCATTGTCGCGACTTGATGGCGCGTGAAGCAGAGTGGCGGGTGAGGCTGGTGTCGAAGATGGCGGAGATATTTGGCTGCGTAAATGACATCTTCAGGCTGGTTGCACACTTTCGAGTGCTCGAGAAGCGTGGTAGCGAGTTGGAACAAGGCTGTAAGGATTTTCGACCGTATTCTAGCCACGAACGGGGTGTGAGGAGTAGTGCTTCGGTGAGATGAATGAATTGCCTTGTCGAGATCTTCCCTTTGATTGGACAACACGTGTCGCCGGAATCGTTTCAGAGCCAGGAGATGAACATAAGTGTGGCGACGAGGATCAGAACGAGATGATATAGACAGAATATGTTGAAACTGTGTGATCTCGGAATCGATTTTGTGGATAGATCCTGTAAACGATTGGTTGAGACACAGTTGATATGGGACCGGACCGGAAGGGCTGAGAGGGTACCAGGGGCTTACCTAGTTCGTCGGCCATGGTTATGCACTCAAGAATCGGAATTTAAAGTGTAGCTCCGAGTAGAGCTATTGGGGGCGATATAAGATGCGAGTCTCAAGTGGGTCCCTTTACGATGACCAGGATTCGGGTATTTGTAACACACTGGAACACACCACGCCTAGAACGTGTGTATCAAATAGAATAATGGTACAGAGTAAGATGTACAGGGAAGCACAGCCAATATTCCCGCCGCATGATTGTTGGCGCCTGTCCCAGCCGGCAATGCGGGAAGAGGCAGGGACTGCTACCAAAGACAACACCAACCTGTCAAGCAGGAGGTCGACCAGAGGCAGTGGCCGCTGTTCATCCAACATTACACGAGGACGAGTTAATTTTAATTCATGAAAGGAGTGGGGGGATCACTGGCAGAAATCCAGAAGGCCGTGTTTCAACAAAAAAAAAACGCAGAAGACCACGCGTGCTACGTCTTTCAGCCACACGCCACCAATTTGCCCCATTGGCTCCAAGTGTCAACCCCCTGGCCTCCGCCATCGTTGAGTTGTCCCCTTTGACCATCCCATCTCTTTATTCTTCACTCTTTCAAGTTATCTAGGGTGGGGGCGTGGTTTCCTTCGAACTTTCGTTGTACGATCCTGTTAATGCACGCATTCTCGACTACAGCGCCGGACCGCTGTACCATGCCACTACCGCACCTTTTCCTGCCCTCTTCCTCATCCCTCAAGGCCTCAAGCTTTGCTCGCCTTTATTTCCGTTTTACCTTCCTTCGACCTCGTTTCACGGTTCTGTGTCTTCGTCACAGTCACCACTTGAGCCCCATTCCCTACATTGTCGGTGTCAGTCATTCCTACTTACAAATTTGGGTTTTTTCGTGAATTTGTGGCCGACTTTACCAGAGTATATATCCGCTCCTCGTCGCCATTCTTTCGTTTTTATTGCGCGATTCTCTCACTGGGCCCGGCCAAGCCCCAAGCAGAAGCCACCCAGAAAAATGAACCTGGAAAATCTTCCTGACTCGAAGTTTTCACCCATCGTCCTCGTCGTCTCGTTCACCCAAACCTCATCAGCGTTTTGCACGTCCTAGTTCTGACACCCTCTATGGTTGCATTAGTCCTTTCAACTCCATCTCGCTATTATCATTAGTCTCACTCACTCTCACTTGGTCTCGTCGCTCACACCTTTTGCCATCAGTTCCCGCACGCCGTTGCTCAGGCCTCCCACTGGCCATCACCCAGTTCCGTTTCCGCTTAACCATCCTTCTGGCCTCCGTCTGAGTATGACCCCCCCCCAAGCTCGAGCTCTGGATGTCGCACGATCTCAACGCTCCGCACTTTCCTGATCACTGTATGTACTCCTTACCTCTTTCGCTCCTCCCCTGTCTTGATCTAGTCTTTGTCCACTCACTTCGCTCTCCTCCACCCCTCTTTTATTTCTCGCGACGTCGCACTCACTGCAATTTCCATCGATCTCGCTTCAAGTTCACCCATCCCTCCCTCTTTCACCCTCTCTCACACCTCGTCACTCATTATCGCTGGCACACACCCACGTCGCAACGAGCCAACGCCGACCGCCTCGCAAATGGCTCTAAGAGCATTCAGACTCGGACAGGCCGCGCATTCCCGAGCCTCGTTCATTCCCTGTCCAACACCACTCGACACACGCTTTCCCCATCAGTCCATGAAGCTGTCAAGACATTTCGCACCCTCGATCACTTTGGCCATGAGGACCTTTGTCTCAGCGCGCATGCAGCCTAGGCCTCGGATTTCTGTCGTGGAGACTCGTATTTTACCATGTTTCGGCTCGTCTCTGTGTTCTCTTTCGTCCTTTCCCCTATGTCATCTCTTATCCC
The DNA here is from genome assembly GCA_025769895.1 of Lactarius psammicola. Classification (NCBI taxonomy): domain Eukaryota; kingdom Fungi; phylum Basidiomycota; class Agaricomycetes; order Russulales; family Russulaceae; genus Lactarius; species Lactarius psammicola. The sequence continues at coordinate 50,935 of WTXK01000059.1, read as the reverse complement.
TCTCCCTTACCTTACCTTGGTATAGAGAGGTTTCTTTTATATAAAACCTTACTGTCTGTGTTGAATATACAGGGGAAGAGCGTTCGTGTCCCCCATTTCCCTCAATTACCCCCTTTTCACCATCTCGCACGCGAACTCGGTACGAGTCAGGCCCAAACGAAGGCACTCTGAACCGAACCTCGCTCGACATCGTCTCGCTCGGCCTCGCCGTGAGGACGGCAATTGTTTCTAGTCCCGTCTTGTCTCCCTCTCCCATTCTCCTCCTCTTCCTTCCTCTTGGAGTGGAACACACTCCACCTCTGAACTCACACTAGGACCCCTCAGCGTCCCTACACCATCTCGCGCGCAATCACGATGAACATAAAAGAGAAAGAAACATGAACGCACTTATTGCCGGACAAAGGAGTAAGCGCGAAACAGTTGAAGAGAAAATGAAATACGACACGGCGTGCGTGATCGCGCCTCAAACGCCTACAACAATCGAGTGGGACGACGTGTCTACTGAAAGATAAATGGAAAGGAGGACGCACCACTCAGACTTGTTGGGTGCCTGGACCATACGGAGCCTCCTCTTGCGGTCGACGACGGCTTTGCTCTCGTTTAGTAGGCCCTCAGGCATGTTGAGCTCGTACTGCTCTTGCTGTTGCAGTTCGCGCTGTACGTCCTCCATCAAGCAGTCAACAAGGGTTTGTGTAATTGTTTGGGATCACACCAATTACTCGATCTTTACGATGTATAAGAATGAGTGAGTAGGGGGATACTTGCGTTGATGCGTAGAGCAAGAAGTAAGTTGAATGAGATGAGGTGATACCGTGATGGCCTCCCTCAGTTTGAAGCGTTTCACACCAAACACAGCGCAAGCCGATATGAGACGTAACCTAAGGGCATCCGATGGGAGGTCTCAAGCTCAAACATTGCAACAAGATTGGCGCGCTGTAGCACCAAGCTAATCGATCCTTCGAGGCACTCGATCTTGTTTGTGAGCTCAACTGATTCCCGAATATCTCGAGAACAGAAAACGCAGAAGATCGGATCGCTCAAGGGGATTGCTCAAACTGGTTGAAGCACGCGGCGTAGCCCGGCCAGTTTCGAAAGCCTCTTCGATGTCCGTTGTGTCGTTATTGCGACTCCCGAAGAGAATTCCCGCAAGGGGCTCCATCTACTCTACCATTGGAGATTCGCTGCAGCCAGTGGGTTGGACACCGGCAAATGCCAGTGTGTCACCGTACTGTTAATCGCTCCACTGGCCAGCAATCTGCAGACTGCTGGTTATTCACCGAAACGCTCGTGCCGACGACCGACATTGACAAGATCATGATGTAGTACCTGTTTTTCCTCTCCTTAGCACTGGCACCCGAGTCGCGCAAGACACGTCACGAGTTCCTCAGGCACGTAAAACCCAGAAAAAATACCGACACCATGTACGAATGCCGCTCATTCCTCTGTGGGCTGGAATTCATCGTTCAGCCAAAGGAGAGGTGGCCGAGGAGCGATAGGAGCTACCTGTATACTACCTGCCTCCCCAGTGACTGATGACCGTTGACATCCTCGACCGCCCGAACCATACCTACAAACATCCGTGCCCTAATTCATCCGTTCGTTCGTTCGTGTGTGCGACAGTCGACAGTAATCCCGCAGGGGATCAACACCGAACGTAGTTGGGGTAAATACTTCGTCTTTTTGTCCCCCATAATACTCCTGTACGAAGACATGCTGCATCTGTCCAGGGCAAGTGCCATGATGCGATGTGCACGCAGATGCGCTCGTGGGCTCGGTCAGTGTGTGCTCAAGCCGCTCAACCATAAGATCATGATGGAGACGAACCATGATGAGCGTACGCTTCATCCACCCCAACCTGAATTGCAGCGGCATGCGCAAGGCGTAGTATCGACGTGATCATAGAGAAGAGCTACTGGCGGAAACAGGGCTCGAAGTGTTGCGGACGATTCGGAATATGCCGGTGCTTGTGCAGTCCGTGCCGTGGTCCCTGTTCACAGCGACTGACATGCACTGACATATCGCTCTCCCGCGAAGTAGATGTGCGTTGAGACAATTCATTCGTCCGATAACTACTTGACAAAGTACCTCGACTTTGATGCCTCTGCGATTGGGCCTTTCTCCGCCGCTAAGGTTCATCAAGCCAACGTCTGCCAGCGTTGGCCATTGAGCAAATACATCAAGCTCGTGACGGGAAGGACGCATAGTTAGCTTTAGTAGTTCACCAGGGTCCATATCCTGACAAATGTGTTGTATATAAGAGTTCCAATATAGTATCATTAGGTCCAGACGCCTCATCAAAAAATAGCCTGACCCGCACCACCCACACCTACTGTATTACGATTGAGCCCTTGTCGAAAACAGTATTCGAACAAGTCGAATACTCACAGATAATCCCCGTTCATGCCCCGTAATGAACGAAATTCACCCATCTCTCCAGCGTGATCCGCTTCTTCCTCCGTAGCTTCTTCACAGCCACTCGGAGCGCTTTTGCAGATCTTTCATAATACGGCACACCTTGGACTCTTCTCGAAGTAGAGAACAACGCCTTGTAAAAATGTTCCGCTAGGTCCCGTCCATCTTCGTCAACCATTGCCCACATCGTCCCGACAACACTACGGAACCCGCAGTACTGTACCGCAGCTGCGAGGTGAAGTCCCTCATCAACGACACTTCCTTCAGTAATCTCAGCCGTGTGACAAGCAGAGAGAAATGCGAATTCGGCAGTGGGCAGATGCGACCGCACGATCTCGAGTAGCGTCAGGCGCTCACATCCGTAAAGCTCGAATCCAGCCTCAAATGGTTTGCCTGCCTCCAGTGTACCATGACACGCGAAATGAACAAATTGGTGGTGGATGGAAGCCATCGATGACCGCGGCAGGTGTCGCTGCTTCTGAGATGAGACTTGTGACCTTGGTATCGAGAGCCTGGACGACTTGGATCTCACCCCCAACAGTTGGAAGAGACAGGTCGGGCTGAGCTACAAGAAGTAAGGAAGGTCGATCCGAATATCGCAAACCGGAATCACGATTACGAGATTGGATGAGTGCGGATAGCGTCGGAGTATAGGAACAGATGTAGAGATCCAAGAAATAGCACGTCTCACCATAATCGGATGGGATTGGACCCATGGCGTGGAGAGGAAGGGAACAAAACACGGATGTCGGGCACCACCATATCCGGGACTGTTCTGGTACTTTCAGCAGACGAGTCTGTCGTATGACGGGTTTGCCAACAAGGTTGTAGAGTTCTGCGAGAACGAATGCGAGGGTTCGATCGTAATCACCTGAATCGAGCCCAGATTTGAGTCGCGAGTCCAATAACTTGTCCTTTAGTGCTCTCGCACGGTTGTAGAAATCACGAGAGGTAGGGATGAGGGAGGGAGATGTGTAGGGAAGAAGGATCAGAATGTCAGAGCGCCATATGGAGTGGTTTATGATAATCACAGGACCAGACGAGGCGGCTGAACGGAGTGTGTCGAATGACGGAGATGTTAGAAAGCTGTCGAATCCCGGCAAAGCTTGAATCTGAGAAATGAGGTTGTTGCGTTCCTTCAAAAGCCCACGTTGCTTTAGCAGGAGACGCCCAAATGGGTCCACCGCTCTGAGGTCAGTCGGCTCCGCCATCATCCACGTTTAATCCGTGGCTCGGCGGGAAGGACTTGGTGAGCTCCTCGAGGTCTTGGTTGATCGCTGCAAATTTGTGTCCTAACTGTGGATCTGCCTCAAGAAGCTGATCAACTGAGATACGAAGGTGACGCATCTCGGACCAAAGTAAGGCTCTCCCTCTTTCAAGAGTCTCGACCGCTTCCTCGAGTTGATGTAGGTCAACCTGATACGAGGCATAGTCCAGTGGCATGCTATGAGTGCGGTGAGACGTGGCGAGAGTAGCATGCTGTAGCTGCAGTGTTGGTGCGAATAGCAGGGTGTCTTGCATCAACGAGATAGCGCTCTCGTACGCTGTGGAGACGGATGGGTGTCGGGTACCTCGTGCGGAAGATGCCCACGTGCATGCGAACTGGAATCGATTGGGCAAGGTCTCATATCCGTTGTACGCGCCCTGTGAGATTAGTTTCACCAGTTCATCCAGGTCTTGGGTACGGTGACCCGGAAAGTACGTGCAGCGGGTGACCAAAGACTGGACAAGGTGACCAAGTGCCAAGGAGTGTAGGGCATGGATTGATGGACGCTCTAAAACTTGACGGTGTGTGCTGATTGACTCGTTAAGGTACTCGACCTTGTTTGTGCGCTCGAATGCTTCAAAGAGAATGTCGCCGAATAATAGGAAAGTGTATGACGTAAATAGATTTCTTTGAGCAGAAGCAACTGCACTTCGGCCCTTTTCGATGGCTTCATCGATCTCCGTTATGTCGCCATCGCGGATCCCAAGGAGAAGTTCTTCGAGGAGATCCAGCACCTTCTCCCACTGACCGATTTCCGGGTTGCCTTTGAGCTCCTTCAGGGGTCGCACTGGTACTGGCTGAGATAACGGTAAATTGCTGGTCGATGCTTTAGGGCCTTCAATGGAACCGAAGTAACCGAAGCGCTGCTCTGCGGCCATTGCCGCAAAACGATCCATCTCAGAAGATAGGCTGGGAATTGCATGAGCACGATATATTGCCTCTTCCGTATATTCAGGGGTCTTGCGTGCAATCGATCGGGCCATCGCGAGCAGTGTCACGACCTGTTGACTTAGGGCTACAAATTTATCCTGACGGTCTCCGGTGGAACTAGAAACGATAATTTCATCAAAGATAGACGCAGCCTCCTCATAATCGTCATTCACATAAGTCATAAAATAGCGATTGCCAAGAGAAAAAGCAAGGGCAAGCCGAGCCTCGGGAAGATCCGGCTTGTACTTCCTCACCAGTCGCAAGCACTCGATAACTTGATTTGATGGTGGATCAGTTGCTAAGGGGTTCATTGTGGATATGACCAATCCAACAAAGAGAGCAATGGGGCCTATGGAGTCGCTATCAGGCACATCCATGAGGAGTTCGCGGCAGAGAACTGCCATCTCCTCAATGTCCTGCGTCACGTTTCCAGCTTCTAACTCCACTTGTAAGGCCAGCGCATGTACGAGAGTTGTCGTGACTTGACGGCGTAGGATGCAGAAATGTGGGTGAGGCTGGTGTCGGAGATGGCGGAGATATTTGGCTGCGTAAATGGCATCCCTTGGGCTGGTTGGACACTTTCGAGCGGCTGGGACAAGTGCGAAAGCGAGGTGGAACAATGCTGTAAGGATTACCTGACCGTGTTGCTGGCCACGAATGGGGTGCGAGGAGTAGTGATTCGGTGAAATGAAGAATTGCCTTGTCGAGATCTTCCCTTTGATTGGACCGCATGTGTCGCTCGAGTCGTATCATAGCCAGGTAATAAACAGAGGAGTGGCGACGAGGATCAGATCGTGATTAATAGAGAGAGAATATGCTCAGACTGTGTGATCTCGGAATCGATTTCGTGAATAGGATCCTGTAAGCAATCAGTTGAGACACAGTGGTACGGGACAGGCCTGGAGAGGCTGAGAGGGTATCAGGGACTTACTTAGTTTGTCGGCCATGGTTATACACTCAAGAATCGGAATGTAGAAGTGTAGCGACGAGTGGAGCTATTGGGGGCGAAATAAGATGCGAGCCACAAGTGGGTCCCTTTACGACGACAAGGGTTTGGGTATTTGTAACACGCTGGAACACACCACGCCTAGAACATGTGTATCAAATAGAAGAATGGTACAGAGTAAGACGTACAGGGAAGCGCAGCCTATATTCTCACATGGCTATTGGCGTCTGTCTCCGAGTTGGCCGGCAAGGTAGTAATAGGCAGGGACTGCTACAACAGACAACACCAACCTGACAATCAGGAGGGCGACCAGAGGCGGTGGCCACCTGTGCATCCAACATTACACAAGGACGAGGTTAATGTTAATTCATGAACGGAGCAGGGGAATCACTGGCAGAACCGCAGGAGGCTTTGCCGTGCCGGAGCCGTTAGCCATTCGCCGCGAATTTGCCTCATTCGCCCCCGGTGTCAACCAACCCTTGGTCTCTGCCATCGTCAAATCGTCCCCTTTGACCATCCCACCTCTTTGACCTTTCACCGTGATTCCACCACTTAATCGTCAATAATTCTTCACTCTTTCAAGTCATCTAGGACGAGGGCGTGATTTCCTTCAAAATTCGTTGTACGTTCCCGTTCTACCTTGTGAAATAATATACACGCATTCTCGACTACAACGCCGGGCTGCCATACCATGCCATTATCACACCTTTTCCTGCCCTCTTCCTCATGCCTCATGCTTTGCTCTCCTTTATTTCCATTGAAGCTGTCTTTGACTTCGTCTCGCGTTGCCGTGTCATCGTCACCGTCCCCACTTCAACCCCATTCCCAACATTTTCTGTGTCAATAACTCCTACCTACAGACTCAGGTATTTGTAGCTACTTTATCAGAATATATCCGCTCCTCGTCGCCATTCTTTCCTTCTCCTTGTGTGATTCCTCTCACTGGGCAAGGCCAAGCCCCAAGCAGAGGCCGCCCAGCAGAATGAACCTGGCAACTCTCTTAGACTCGAAGTTTTCGCCCATCGCCCTCATCGTCTCGTTCTCCCAAACCTCATCAGTGTTTTCGCTCGTCCTAGTTCTGCCACCCTCGACGCTTGCGTTAGTCCTTTCAACGCCGTCTCGCTATCATCGTGAGTCTCACTCCTTCTCTCACTTGGTCTCGTTGTTCACGCCTGTTGCCATCGGTTCCCACATGCCAATGCTCAGCCTCCCAACTCACCGTCTCACAGTTCCGTTTCTGTCTCATCCATTTGGCCTCGCCTGAGTATGACCTCGCCTAAGCTTGAGCGCCAGATGCCATGTGATTTCATCGCTCCACTCTTTCCTGATTCCTGTATTTACTCGCTGCCTTTTCCGCTTCTTCCCTTTCTTATCTACTCTCCTCCACCCTCTTGTATCCCTCCTATAACCGGACCCACGTGCGCGGCGCATAGCATATACAATGGAGCCTACCCGTCTCACGCGCAATACACGATAAACATGAGGGAGAAAGAAATCGTGGGCACTGGTTATATTCAAGCACTCGCTGCCGGACAAGGGTTAAGCAAGGGACGCTGAGGAGAAAATGAAACACGATGAAGTGTGCGTGATCGTGCCTCAAACGCCCCCAACGATTCGATAGAACTATGCATCGGCTGTACTGAAAGCTAAAGGAAAGAAGGGCGCACCGTTCAGTCTTTTTGAGGGTCTGGATCATACGGAGACCTTCTGGCAAATGACGACAAGTTCGCTCTCGTTTAGTAAACCCGAGCGTGGCTGGCCTTTTTCAGCTTGTGGACGGACGAATGGCGCAGACCGAGCCCGACATTCGGTCCGGGTCCGTCCCGGGTGTACTATAGACAGCTGTCAAATTACTTGAGCATCGCCATCTACGTACAGTACCCTGCGAGACGTGCTGTGCTGTAGGCTGGTATTGCGAATCTCATTCGACATCATATCGTCCTCTCCCAACTTCCACTGCTCGTCGACCATGTTCGGGTCATCGACCCCCACCCTCTTAAGAATACGAAAGCGAATAATACCTTGCGCACCCTTGGTTTTTCTGGGGGTGTGAGTGGACGAATTATGGATTGAGTTTAACTCTCACTAGATAGGGACGATGGTGGCCCCATGTGACTCGGACTCGATGGTGCTCTTACTCATTAGGATTACCACCACGCCGACCTTTCTCTCGTATGTCGAGACATCTAAAGAGACTTTCACTTTCTCCTTTCGCCTTTATCGACGCCTCCATATTCTCGCTGGTGTCCAACCTGAACGGACTCTTGTACGGCGCTGCTTGGTTCCTTCAAAATACTGGCATAGTTCCGAGTTACACATGATCGGGCTGTGTGTTGAAGATTTGCGTTAGATTCGATTTAGTGTTTTTGTTGCTTATCTCACTTTTCGCCCATCGCACTACAACTAAGGAAAATGAGGGAGAAGGAGAGTTCAGGATTAGTGTCATTATCAGCGTACTCGTTGACAGACAAGAAGGAACAAATAAACAGTTTTTTTAAATAAAAAAAAAGAGTAAGACGATGGCAACTCGCGAACCCACGCTTTCGGTGGTATGAAGTGGGCGCGTGAGATTTTGAGGAAGGGTGAGATCCAAAGGCAATGGACATGATGGAATGGGAGTGATAGCAGCTAAATGATGAGCGGATATGAAAAAATAGAACAGTGGTGGTAGTATCCTGTGAAGGATCGGAGGCCTTACTTTGTACATGCCGGTAGGTAGCCAGTAACCACGGTGGAGGTAAGTAGAGAGTGTAGAGAGAATTGCTGTGGAAGGAATTAGATGCAGGAGAACACGAGCACTGGTAGCAAACACAAACGGGAAACAACAAAAGCATCATAGGAGTATGCGTGCAAGAAAAACAGGAGGGAGGCGGGAGCCAAGGCAATATGAGACTATTGAGGGAGACGAAACGAAACGATCCAAGGACAAAGGAATTGTAAGCAAGGGAAAATACAAATGACGAAGTACGATACTGAGACAGAGAACGACGGCGCGTGCACCATGCACTGCTGTATCCAGGCAGTAAGCACGAAAGCCATTTTCAAACCAAACCTGAATACTCACAGATAATCCCCGTTCATGCCCCGTAATGAACGAAATTCACCCATCTCTCCAGCGTGATCCGCTTCTTCCTCCGTAGCTTCTTCACGGCAACCCGGAGTGCTTTCGCAGACCTTTCATAATATGGCACACCTTGCACCCGTCTCAAATTCGAGAACAACGCCTTGTAAAAATGTTCCGCAAGGTCCCGATCATCTTCGTCAACCATCGCCCACATCGTCCCGACAACACTACGGAACCCGCAGTACTGTACCGCAGCTGCGAGGTGTAATCCTTCATCGACGACGCTACCTTCAGTTACCTCAGCTGTATGACACGCAGAGAGAAATGCGAATTCGGCGGTGGGCAGATGCGACCGCACGATCTCGAGTAGCGTCAGGCGCTCACATCCGTAAAGCTCGAATCCTGCCTCGAATGGTTTGCCTGCCTCCAGTGTACCATGACACGCGAAGTGAACAAATTGGTGTCGATGGAAGCCATCGATGACTGCGGCTGGTGTCGCTGTTTCTGAGATGAGACTTGTCACCTCGGTGTCGAGAGCCTGGACGACTTGGATCTTGCCCCCAACAGTTGGAAGAGATGGGTCAGGCTGCGCTACAAGAAGTAAGGAAGGTCGATCCGAAGATTGTGAGCCGGAATCACGATTATGAGATTGGATGAGTGCGGACAGCGTTGGGGTATAGGAGCAGATGTAGAGGTCCAAGAAATAGTGCATCTCGCCGTCATCGGATGGGATTGGACCCATGGCGTGGAGAGGAAGGGAACAAAACACGGATGTTGGGCACCACCATATCCGGGACTGTTCTGGTACTTGTAGCTGACAAAGTCGGTCGATGACGGGTTTGCCAATAAGGTTGTAGAGTTCCGCGAGAACGGATGCAAGGGTTCGGTCGTAATCACCTGAATCGAGCCCGGATTTGAGTCGAGAGTCCAGTAACTTGTCCTTTAACGCGCTCGCACGGTCATAGAAATCACGAGGGGTCAGGATAAGGGAGGGGGATGTGTCAGGAAGAAGGATCAGAATGTTGGAGCGCCATTTGGAGTGGTTTATAATAATCACAGGACCAGACGAGGCAGCGGAACGGAGTGTGTTGAATGACGGAGATGTTAGAAAACTGTCGAATCCCGGCAAGGCTTGAATTTGTGAAATGAGGTTGTCGCGTTCCTTCAAAAGCCCACGCTGCTTCAGCAGGAGACGCCCGAATGGGTCCACCGCTCTGAGGTCATCGGCTCCGCCATCATCCACGTTTAATCCGTGGCTTGGTGGGATGGACTTGGTGAGCTCCTCGAGGTCATGGTTGACCGCTGCAAACTTGTCTGCTAATTGTGGGACCGCCTGCAGAAGTTGATCGACTGAAGTACGAAGTTGACGCATCTCGGACCAAAGTAAGGCTCTCCCTCTTTCAAGGGTCTCGACCGCTTTCTCGAGTTGATACAGGCCAACCTGATACGAGGCATAGTCCAGCGGCATGCTATGAGTGCGGTGAGACGTGGCGAGAGTGGCATGCTGTAGTTGCAGTGTTGGTGCAAATAGCAAGGTGTTTCTCTTCAATGACATAGCGCTTTCGTACGCTGCGGAGACAGATGGGTGTCTGGTGCATTGCGCAATAGATGCCCACGCGCATGCAGAGTGGAATCGATTGGGCAAGCTCGCATGTCAGTCGTTCGCGCTCTGTGAGAGTAGTTTCACTAGTTCATCCAGGTCTTGCGTACAATAATCCGGAAAGTACTGTAATCGGGTGAATAAAGACTGGACAAGGTGACGAAGTGTCCGGGAGCGTATGGCGTGCATTGATGGACGCTCCAAAACTTGACCGTGCGTGCTGAATGACTCGTTAAGGTACTCGATCTTGTTTGTGCGCTCGAACGCTTCAAAGAGGATCGCGCCGAACAATAGGAAAAGGCACGACGTAAGCCGATTTCTCGGAGCAGAAGCAACTAAGCTTCGGCCCATTTTGATAGCTTCATCGATCTCCGTTATGTCGCCATCGCGGATCCCAGGGAGAAGTCCTGCGAGGAGATCGTGCTTCTTCCATGTCTGATCGATTTTCGGATCGTCTTTGAACTCTTCAATGGACAACGCTGGCACTGGATGAGATAACGGTGAATTGCTGGGCGATGCTTCGAGGCCTTCAATGGAACCGAAGTAACGGAAGCGCTGCTCTGCGGCCATTGCCGTAAAACGACCCATGTCAGAAGATTGGCCGGGATATGCATGAGCGCGATATATTGCCTCCTCTGAATATTCCGGGTTCTCGTGCATGGACGATCGGATCCCCGCTAGCTCTCTCACAGTCACTTTAATCATGACCATGAGTTCATCCTGACCGTCTCCGGGGGAACTAGAAGCGATAATTTCATCAAAGATAGACGCAGCCTCCTCATAATCATCATTCACACAAGTCATACAATAGCGACAGCCAAGAGACAAAGCAAGGGCGTGGCGAGCCTCGCTCACATCCGGCTTGTACTTCCTCACCAGTCGCAGGCAATCGATAACTTGATTCGATGGTGGATCAGGTGCAAACAGTCTGGTCTCGGATGTGACTACTTTTGCAAAGAGAGTGATGGGGCCTATGATATCGCTATCGGACGCATCCATGAGGAGTTCATGGCAGAGAACTGCCATCTCCTCAATGTCCTGCGTCACGTTTCCAGCTTCTAACTTCACTTGTGAGGCCAGCGCATGTACGAGAGTTGTCGTGACTCGACGGCACAGGACACAGAACGGTGGGTGAGGCTGGTGTCGAAGATGACGGAGATATTTGGCTGCGTAAATGGTATCATCGGGCTGGTTGCACACTTCCGAGCGCTTGAGAAGTGCGAAAGCGAGGTGGAACAAAGCTGTAAGGATCACTCGACCGTATTCTAGCCAGGAACAGGGTGCGAGGAGTAGTGATTCGGTGAAATGAAGAATTGCCTTATCGAGATCTTCCCTTTGATTGGACCACATGTGTCGCAGGAGTCGTAGCATAGCCAGGCAATGAACGGAGAGGCGGCGATGAGGATCATATCGAGATGATATAGAGAGAACATGCTGAAACTGTGTGATCTTGGAATCAATTTCGTGGATGGATCCTGTAAATGATTAGTTGAGACACAGTTGGTACAGGACGGGCCCGGAAAGGCCGAGAGGGTATCGGGGACTTACTCAGTTCGTCGGCCATGCTTATACTCTCAAGAATCGGGATGTCAAGTACAGCGACGAGTTGGGCTATTGGGGGCGAAGGAAGATGTGTGTCTCAAGTGGGTCCCCCTACAACGACCAGGGTTCGGGTATTTGTAACACGGTGGAACACACCACGCCTAGAACATGTGTATCAAATAGAAGAAATGGTACAGAGTAAGACGTATAAGGAAGCACAGCCAATAATCTCTCACATGACTGTTGGCGTCTGTCCCAGCCGGCAATTTGGCAACAGGTAGGGACTGCTAACATAGACGACACCAAGCTAACAAGCAGGAGGTCGACCAGAGGCAGTGGCCGCTGTGCACCCAGCATTACACGAGGACGAGATCAATGTTAATTCATGAAAGGAGCGGGGCCCAGGGAATCACCGGCAGAAGCGCAGAAGGTTGTGACGTTCCGTAAGCCACACGTCACCAATTTGCCTCATTTGCTCCCAGTGCCAACCCCATAGTCGGCGCTAGTCCGCCATCGTCGAGTCGTCCCCTTTGACCATCTCTTTGAACTTTCACTGTGTTCTTCCACCTAATCGTCAACAATTCCTCACTCTTTCAAGTTGTCTAGGACGATGGCGTGATATCCTTCAAATATTTGTTGTACGTTCCTGTTCTACCTTGTGAAATGAAATACACACATTCTTAACTACGACACCGGACTGCCATACCATGGCACCAACACACCTTTTCCTGCTGTCTTCTTTATGCCTCAGGCTTTTCTCACTTTTATTTCCATTGACCTCTCTTTGACTTCGTTTCACGTTGCTGTGTCATCGTCGCGGTCGCCACTTAAGCCCAATTCCCTACTTTGTCTGTGCCAATTATTTTTACTTACGGACTAGAGCTTAGAGTTTTTCATATTTTTGGCCATTGACGTTGCCAGAATATATCCACACCGCGTCGCGATTCCCCTATTTTCCTTGTGCGATTCTCGGCTGGGCCAGGCCACCCAAGTCGATCACCCGGCGAGTCGAACCCCGCAAATTTGTTAAACTCAAACTTCCGCCCATCGTCCGAGTCGTCTCGTTCGCCCAAGCCTCGTCAGTGATTCGCTCGTCCTAGTTCCGATACCCTCGACGCTTGCCTTAGTCCTATTGACGCCGTCTCGCTATCATCCAGTCTTGCTCACTCTCACTTACTCTCGTCGCTCACGGGTTGCCATCAATTCCCGTACGCTGCTGCTCAGCCTCCCTACTCGCCATCACATAGTTCCGTCTCCGCTCAACCATTCATCTGGCTTCTACCTGAGTATGACCCCGCTTAAGCTAGAGCTCCGGATGCCGCACGATCTCAATGCTCCCCACTTTCCTGATCACTGTATGTACTCGTTACCTCTTCTGCTTCTCCGCTTCTCGTCTACTTTCTTCAATATCCTCCACCCTCCTTGTATTTCCCCCGTCACCGAACTCATATACATGCCGCATAGCACATACAGTGAAGCCCCATCTATCTTGCGCAATCACGAGGATCAGTTAGGGAACGAATGAAACACGACGCAGCCTGCTTTTATCACGCCTCAAACGCCGGCGATGGTTGGGTAGGATGATGCATTGGGTCTGTACTAAAAGATAAATGGGAAGGAGGACGCACCACTCAGCCTTATTGGGGGACCAGACCGTACAGAGACCACCTGGGGGACGATGGCGGGTTCGTTCTCGTTGAGTGGGCCCCTCGAGCATGTCGGGCTCGTACTGCTTCCGTTGCTACAGTTCGCACTGGACGTCCTCCTTCGAGCGGTCAACAAGAGTCTGTGTGACTGACACCGGTGTTAACGCATTGATGCCAAGATCAGCAAGCATATCGAATGAGTCGATGTGGCGGCCTCCCTCGGTCTGCGGCATTTTGCTCTGGGTGCAGTGCGGTTTGCGGGCAGATGACTAGCGGTGACTACATTTTTTGAAAGATGACATAGTTCGTGGGTTCTGAACGTGCGAAACGAGGTTCCTCCAAAAGCATACATTGCTCCAGCAGGAGGTGGACGAACGGGACCATGTTCCCGAGGTCATCGGCTCTGCCACTATCCATATTCAAACCGAGACCCAAGAGGGATGGACCCGGTGAGTGCCTCAAGGTCTCGGGTGACAACGCTGACCGTTGCAAACTTGTGTCCTAAATGTTGGTCTACTTGCAGAAATTGATCGACGGAAGTACGAAGGTAATGTATCTCGCACCAGAGTAGAACTCTCCCTCTTTCAAGAGTCCCAATTGCTTCCCCGAGTTGACGCAAGTTGACCTGACATAAGGCTTTTTTTTCGATTCTAATAGCGTGCGCCTTGGAGTACAGAACCCTATGTAGCACTTATCTATGTTTCCTGCCGATTTCCCATGTATCCTTGTCCAATAGCAATTCTCTGCCCTCCCTCCGATAGCCTCCCCGTGATATGAGGCATAGTCCAGTGGCATGCTATGGAACTTGTCATACGTCGCGGCGGGTGTCGCATGCTGTAGCTACAAAGTTGGTACAAGAGGCTCTACTTTTTGCACCAACTTTGCAGCTACAGTGTGCCTCTCTCGCCCTCGACGTAGTCATATGTAGTTGAAATGGAGGGGTGATGGAGAAGTCGCACAATATAAGCCACTCGCATGCAAACCGGAATCGATCAGGCAAGCTCACATGACCATTGTTGATAAGCTGAGAATGTAGTTTCGACCCGTCTCAATCTGATCATACAAATAGAGCCCAGAAAAGACCCCGTGGAACGGGTGAACAAGGTCTGTAAAGGCAGATAAGAGTTGTGAGGAGAATACAGAGCAAATATAGTTCGGCACTTTTCGATAGCCCCCTTGATGTCGATATTGCGGACCCTCAAGAGGTCCATTCATGAGAGTTGCATCCCATTGAGATCCAATAGCCCCTCATCAGTCGTTCCCTTTGACTCATAGCAGAAGTTCGAGTGGGTACGGAGAATGGGCATAATGAACAACGACCGGACCGGTGACCCCCGATTGGACACTGCGCTGCACCAATCTCGGCCCACTCCTCAAGTTGGCAATGGCGTGAATTTCCGACCACGACACTGGACTCCCGTGCGATATTATCACTTTTCTTTGCCTCCTATATCCTGTCTCTTCGACGCGTTTCGCGTTGCGGTGTCTCTGTCTCCTTCGCCCCAGTCCTATTCCCCACCTTACACCATGCTAGTACCCCCTTACTTTGTTCAGTCTCCGAGGTGGCTCACTCTGCAAGAATATGTCAACGCCGTGTTGCCATTCCATTTTGGTAGGATTCTCCCAACCTGGTAAAGTCTTAACAGGTTCATCTTGGAGTTTCTGTCCGTCATCGTCCTCCTCATTGTCTCACTCACTTAGCCTCACTGTCGCCTCTCGTCTGAGTTCCGACATCCCCAATGCTTGTCTCGTCTCGCTATTCCCTTCAGTCCCTCATTCCAAATCTCGTTCAGTCTGGTCGCTTGACCCTTTGACCTCAGCTCCCACGTGTGGCGGTTCGCCTTCCTCACTCATCGTTGCATGCCTCTCTCTCTGCTCAACAAATCTGTAGGCTTCCATTCCCGGCTGACTCCGCTTTTCTCGCACTCAAGCCCCAGACGCTGCAGTCTCTCAACGTTTCGCACTTCCTCGTCCCTGCCCATACCCACTGCCTCGTCCGCACCTCCATTGTTTTCTCAATCGAGTCTTTATCTGCTTGTTTCACTCTCCCCTGTCCCTCTATTGCATGTTCATGAGCAAGTTATGCTCATGAGCGATTCTAGAATTGGATGAAGGGTTTCCCAGTTGTGTTTGTGCAAAGTTCAGACTTCGACTAGAATTGCCCAGTTCTATAACCCTCTGTGCCCAGGCCAAGAAGAGTGTGAGCGTGCTGCACGAAGAAAGGTGATTGTCTTGGGAATGTCAAAATCAAAGAAATATCGCTTTGCCCAGGTGCGTGCCGGTCACAGATCTGAATGGTGCTGATGAAAGGTATAGTGCAATGTGAGATAGGGTTGTGTTGCTTAGGTCACCTCTTTGTCCCAGTTGCTGTGCTGTTCATCAAACTAAACGTTGGCTGTGTTTCCCATAGAACATAATCAACACATAAACTTGATATGGACGACTGTCCGGCAACCCATTTCCAGACAGTAGTGTATACACAATCATACCCATACAGTTACGCCCAGTCCGAAACCATCATTGTGAAATAACAGTGTGACCACGGGACACGTATAACATGTCGCACTGCTACAGACACTCACTGACAGGCAGTAAGCACAAAAGCTGTATTTGAACAACGCCTTGTAAAAATGTTCCGCCAGCTCTCATCCGTCTTCATCCACCATCACCCACGTCGTTCTGACAACACTGCAGAACCTGCAGTACTGTACCACAGCTACGAGGTGAAGTCCCTCATCGTCGATGCTTCCTTCAGTCATCTTCATCCTGACTATCTCCGGAGGAGCTAAAAGTGATAATATGATCATCATAGACAGACGTGGCCTCATCGTAGTTGTCATTTACAAAAGTCATACAATAGTGACAGATAAGTGATTGAGCAAGGGTGAAGCGAGCCCCATGCAGTTCCAGCTTGTGCTTCCTCGCTGCTTGCAGGCACTCGACAACCCGATCTAATGGTTGATCTGGGGACCCAAGACCGATTTTGGACCGAACTATGCTAGCAAAGAGAGTAATGGAATGAGTGGTGTGGACGTCAGACATATCCAATATGAGGAGTTCACGACAGAGTGTTGCCATCTCCCCAATATCTTGCATCCGCCTTTAACTCCAAACTCTACTTTAGTTGCCGGCGCAGCCACGAGATACATTGTGCTGTTGGAGAGGAAGAAATACACAAATTACAAATGGGTCCCATTTCAATGACCACGACTAGGGTGTTGGCGAGGGTATTGGTAACACGCTGGGAAATGCTAACACACCACGCTTTGACCATGTGTATCAAATAGAAGAATGGTACGAAAACACACGACTGTGGAAGTCTGTCCCAGCCCAAGTAATATGCATGCGGCAACAGGCCCGGGAACTGCCAGCCGGACAGCCGGTTGACTAGAGGCAGTCGTTGAGGCCTTGAGGTACAGCCAACACGGCATGAGGACAAGTTAATTAATGAGAGGGGTGCGGAGCATGCAGAGAGGTGTCTCACTGCTTCAGGTGACCGTGCGCCAGAGCTGTGAAACCCAATGAGATACAAAAGTCCCGTAAGGCAGTGCAAAAGGTGAAAATATTGTGCAGGGCGGTGCAAATATTGGAAGCATGGGGTCGAGGACAGCCTCTTTGGTGTTGTAGGGCACTGGGTCAGCACTGCAGCACTGGCCGGCTACTAGCGCACTAGCACTCATTGCAAGCCACGCTCCTACTGACAACACTAGTCTCCACCATCGTCATATCAGTGATTCTCTTTGACCATGACCAACCTCTTTGACCTGCTACTGCATTCCGCCATCTGATCACCAACAACTTTTTGGGTACACTCCCATTATCGAAGTCGCGCATGCGTTCCATAGCATGCAAAAACAATTGCTCACTGCGCCAGGCCAAGCCCCAAGTAGAAGTCACCAAGTGAGTTGAACTTCACAAGTCCGTCAGATTCGCAGCCCCCACCTATTGTCCTTGTCGTCTTGTTCATCTCAGCCTCATCGATGTCTAGTTCCGACACCCCCAACTCTTCCCTCAGTCCTTTTAATGCCGTCTTGCTACTATTGTAAGTCTCGCTTGCTCTCACTTGGTCTCGTCTCTCACGCCTTTGTCATCGGTTCCCTCACGCCGCTGCTCAGTGCTCAGTGCTCAGCCTCCCCACTCGCCACCACACAGCCCCGTCTCCGCCTAATCATCCGTTCGGCCTCCACTTGAGTGTGACTCCGCCCAAGTTCGAGCTCCGGATACCGCACGACTCAATGCTCCGTGCTTTCCTGATCCCTCCCCATACTTGCTACCTCCTCCGCTTCTCCCCTTTCTTGTTCTAGTGTATAACCTACTTTCTTCACTCTCCCACACTCCTCTTGTATCCCCTCCGCCATAGAACTCACGTACATGCCACATAGCACGCACAATAGAGCCAACCTGTCTTGCGCACAATCTCGACGAACATGAGAGAGAAAGAAACGTGAGGTCTGATTCTATTCACACACGCTGCTGTACAAGGAGTAAGTGAGAAACAGTCAAGGAGCAGATGAAACGTGACACCACGGGCGTGATCGCGCGTCGAACGCTCACGACAATTGGGTAGATTGATGCGTCGGGTCAGTACTGAGAGATGAAGGGGAAGGAAGAGACCTCCCTTCGGCGGACGACGACGGGTCCGCTTTCATTTAGTTAGACACTTGAACGTGGCGGGCTTTTACAGCTTGCGGACGGATTAATAGTGCTTACCACGCCGGACACTTGGCCCAGGCCCATCCCGGCTGTAGACTGCTGGCAAATCATTGTGCTTCGCCAACAGGTGTGGTACACCACTAGACGGGCCGACGGTGCTGATCTCGTTCAGCGTCATCCCTCAAGGCCTCAACTTCCGCTGCCCATTGATCGTGTTTGGGCCACCGACCCCTCGCCTTCCTAAGAAGACGAAAAGCGAAAATGGCCCACAGACCGTTGGCATTGCTTGGGGAGTGACTTCACGCAACAGAGACGAGTAGAAGAGGTGGTGATATTCTGTGACAGGTTGTGGGCCATAAATATACGCCGGTCAGTAGCTAGTAAGCACAGTAGAGGGCAGTAGAAAAAGTAGATAATATCGTTGTGGAAAATACCGAATGCAGACGATCACTGTCAGCGAACGCAAAGTGGAAACAGTAGAATGTAGAAGCGTCATAAGAGAGAAATTGTAAGCCAAACAGGAGGGAAGCGAGTGTAAAAGCTATACGAGATCATAAAAGAAGACAAAATAAAATGATCTGAGGTCAAAGGAATGTCGGCAAGGGGAAATACCAAAGACGAAGTACCGTACGTAATGAGACCGACATCGAGAATGACGATGCGCACTGCTACGGACAGGCAGTAAGCACGAAAGCCGTATTCCAACAAACCCGAGTACTCACAGATAATCCCCGCTCATGCCCCGTAATGAACAAAATTCACCCACCTCTCCAGGGTGATCCGCTTCTTCCTCCGTAGCTTCTTCACCGCCACCCGGAGCGCTTTCGCAGACCTTTCGTAATATGGCACACCTTGCACTCGTCTCGAATTCAAGAACAACGCCTTGTAAAAATGTTCCGCCAGGTCCAGACCATCTTCGTCAACCATTGCCCACATCGTCCCGACAACACTACGGAACCCGCAGTACTGTACTGCAGCTGCGAGGTGAAGTACCTCATCGATGATGCTTTCCTCAGTCACTTCAGCCGTGTGACATGCAGAGAGAAATGCGAATTCGGCAGTGGGCAGATGCGACCGCACAATCTCGAGTAGTGTCAGGCGCTCACCTCCGTAAAGCTCGAATCCAGCCTCGAAAGGTTTGCCAGCCTCCAGTGTACCATGACACGCGAAATGAACAAATTGGTGATGATGGAAGCCATCGATGACCGCGGCAGGTGTCGCTGCTTCTGAGATGAGACTTGTGACCTTGGTATCGAGAGCCTGGACGACTTGGATCTCGCCCCCAACAGTTGGAAGAGACAGGTCAGGCTGTGCCACAAGGAGTAAGGAAGGTCGATCCGAAGATCGTGAACCAGAATCACGATTACGAGATTGGATGAGGGCGGACAGCGTTGGGGTATAGGAACAGATGTAGAGGTCCAAGAAATAGCGCATCTCACCATCATCGGATGGGATTGGACCCATGGCGTGGAGAGGAAGAGAACAAAACACGGATGTCGGGCACCACCAGATCCGGGACTGATCTGGTACTTTCAGCAGATGGAGTCTATCGATGACGGGTTTGCCAACAAGGTTATAGAGTTCCGCAAGAACGGATGCGAGGGTTTGATCGTAATCACCTGAATCGAGCCCGGATTTGAGTCGTGAGTCCAATAACTTGTCCTTTAATGTGCTCGCACGGTCATAGAAATCACGAGGGGTCGGGATGAGGGAGGGGGATGTGTCGGGAAGAAGGATCAGAATGTCGGAGCGCCATTGAGAGTGGTTTATGATAATCACAGGACCAGACGAGGCGGCGGAATGGAGTGTGTCGAACGATGGGGATGTTAGAAAGCTGTCGAATCCCGACAAGGCCTGAATTTGGGAAATGAGGTTGTCGCGTTCCTTCAAAAGTCCACGCTGCTTCAGCAGGAGACGCCCGAATGGGTCTGCCGCTCTGAGGTCGTCGGCTCCGCCATCATCCACGTTTAATCCGTGGCTTGGCGGGATGGACTTGGTGAGCTCCTCGAGGTCTTGGTTGACCGCTGCAAACTTATGTCCTAACTGTGGGTCTGCCTTGAGAAGCTGATCAACTGAGATACGAAGGTGACGCATCTCGGACCAAAGTAAGGCTCTCCCTCTTTCAAGAGTCTCGACCGCTTTCTCGAGTTGATACAGGTCGACCTGATACGAGGCATAGTCCAGCGGCATGCTATGAGTGCGGTGAGACGTGGCGAGAGTAGCATGCTGTAGCTGTAGAGTTGGTGCAAATAGCAGGGTGTCTTGCATCAACGAGATAGCGCTCTCGTACGCTGTGGAGACGGACGGGTGTCGGGTACCTCGCGCATGAAATGCCCACGTGCATGCGAACCGGAATCGATCGGGCAAGGTCTCATATCCGTCGTTCGCAAGCTGTGAGATTAGTTTCACCAGTTCATCCAGGTCTTGCGTACGGTGAGCCGGAAAGTACTTGTAGCGGGTGACCAAAGACCAGGAAAGGTGACCAAGTGCCAAGGATTGTAGGGCGTGGATTAACGGACGCTCTAATACTTGACGGTGTGTGCTGATCGACTCGTTAAGGTACTCGATATTCTTTGTGCGCTCGAATCCTTCAAAGAGAATCTCGCCGAATAATAGGAAATTGCACGATGTAAATAGATTTCTTGGAGCAGAAGCAACTGCGCTTCGGCCCTTTTCGATAGCTTCGTCGATCTCCGTTATGTCGCCATCGTGAATCCCAGAGAGAAGTCCTTTGAGGAGATCCAGCACCTTCCACTGACCGATTTCTGGGTTGCCTTTGAGCTCCTTCATGGGTCGCACTGGCACTGGTTGAGATAACGGTAAAATGCTGGTCGATGCTTCCGGGCCTTCAATGGAACCAAAGTAACCGAAGCGCTGCTCCGCGGCTATTGCCGCATAACGATCTATTCTAGAAGATAGGCCGGGAGTTGCACGAGCGCGATATATTGCCTCCTCTGTATATTCAGGGGTCTTGCGTGCGCTCGATCGGAGCATCGCTAGTGATGTCACGGTCTCTTGAATTAGGACTACGGATTCACCCTGATCGTCTCCGGCGGAACTAGAAGTGATAATTTCATCAAAGATTTCTGCAGCCTCCTCATAATCGTCATTCACATAAGTCATCAAATAGCGATTGCCAAGAGAAAAAGCAAGGGCAAGGCGAGCCTCGAGCAGATCCGGCTTGTACTTCCTCACCAGTCGCAAGCACTCGATAACTTGATTCGATGGCGGATCAGTTGCCAAGGTGTTCATTGTGGATGTGACCGACCCAACAAAGCGAGTGATGGGACTTATGGTGTCGCTATCGGGCGCATCCATGAGTTCGCGGCAGAGAACTGCCATCTCGTCAATGTCCTGCGTCACGTTTCCAGCTTCTAACTCCACTTGTAAGGCCAGCGCATGTACGAGAGTTGTCGTGACTTTATGGCGCGGGACTGATAACAGTGGGTGAGGCTGGTGTCGAAAATGGCGGAGATATTTGGCTGCGTAAATGACGTCTTCAGGCTGGTGGGACACTTTCGAGCGCTCGAGTAGTGCGAAAACGAGGAGGAACAAAGCTGTAAAGATATCTCGACCGTCTTCTAGCCACAAACGGGGTACGAGGAGTAGTGATTCGGTGAAATGAAGAATTGCCTTGTCGAGATCTTCCCTTTCATTGGACAGCATGTGTCGCTGGTGTCGGAACATAGCCAGGAAATAAATAGAGATGTGGCGACAAGGATCAAATCGAGATGATAGAGAGAGAACATGCTGAAACTGTGTGATGAGGGAATCGATTTCGTGGATAGATCCTGTAAACAGTTAGTCGAGACACAGTTGGTACGGGACGGGCCCGGAGAGGCTGAGAGGGTATCAGGGACGTACTTAGTCCGCCAGCCATGCTTATAAGTTATACACTCAATAATCAGAGTGTAAAGCATGTAAAGTGTAGCGACGAGTTGGGGCAATTGGAGGCGAAAGAAGATGCGAGTCTCAAGTGGGTCCGTTCATGACGACCAATATTCGGGTATTTGTAACACGCCGGAACACAGCACGCCTAGAACATGTGTACCAAATAGAAGAATGATACAGAGTAAGGCGCACAGGGGAGCACAGCCAATATTCTCACATGACCGTTGGCGTCTGTCCCAGCCCGCAACGTGGCAAGAGGTAGGGCCTGCTACTAAAAGACAACACTAACCCGACAAGCAGGAGGTCGAGCAGAGGCAGTGGCCGCTGTGCATCCAACATTACACGATGACGAGATTAATGTTAATTCATGAAAGGAGCGAGGGAATCACTGGCAGAACCGCAGAAGGCTGTGCTGTGCCGTAAGCCACACGCCACCAATTTTGCCTCATTCGCTCCCAGTGTCAACCCGTGGTCGCTGCCATTGTCAAGTCGTCCCCTTTGACCATCCCATCTCTTTGACCCTTCACTGTGTTCCACCACCTAATCGTCAATAATTCCTCACTCTTTCAAGTTGTCTAGGGAGCAGGCGTGGTTCCTTCAAATATTCGTTATACGTTCCGGTTCTACTTGCCCACATTCTCGACCACAGCGCCAGACCGCCATACCATGCCATTACCACACCTTTTCCTACCCTCTTCCTCATGCCTCAGGCTTTACTCGCCTTTATTTTCATTTGACCTCTCTTTGACTTTGTTTCACGTTGCTGTGTCATCGTCAGTCACCACTTGAGCCCCATTCCATACCTTGTCGGTGTCAATTATTCCTACTTACAAATTTGGATATTTTCGTGCATTTGTGGCCGACTTTACCAGAATATATATCTGCTCCTCGTCGCCATTCTTTCCTTCTCCTTGTGCGATTCTCTCACTAGGCCAGGCCAAGCTCCAAGCAGAAGCTACCCAGCAAAATAAACCTGGAAAATCTCTTAGACTCGACGTTTTTGCCCATCGTCCTCGTTGTCTCATTCGCCCAAACCTCATCAGCGTTTTACTCGTCCTAGTTCTGACACCGTCGACGGTTCCATTAGTCCTTTCAACGCGGCCTCGCTATTATCGTAAGTCTCGCTCACTCCCACTTGGTCTCGTCGCTCACGCCTTTTGCCATCTGTTCCCGCACGCCGTTGCCCAGCCCCTCCCACCCGCCATCAACCAGTTCCTTCTCCGCTTAACCATCCATATGGCCTCCACCTAAGTATCCCCCTCCCCTAGCTCGAGCTCTGGATGCCGCCCAGTCTCAATGCTCCACACTTTCCTGATCCCTGTATGTACTCGTTACCTCTTCTGCTTCTCCGCTTCTCATCTACTTTCTTCAATCTCTTCCACCCTCCTTGTATTCCCCCCGCCACCGAACTCACATACGTGCCACATAGCACATACAGTGGAGCCCCACCTATCTTGCGCAATCACGTGAATCAGTTAAGGATCGAATTAAACATGACACAGCTTGCTTTGATCACGCCTCAAACGCCCGCGATGATTGGATAGGACGATGTATTGGGTTTGTACTGAAAGATAAATGGGAAGGAGGACGCACCACTCAGCCTTATTGGGGGCCCACACCGTACAGAGACCACCTGGAGGACAATGGCGGGTTGGTTCTCGTTGAGTGGGCCCCTCGAGCATGTTGGGCTCATACTGCTTCCGTTTCTGCAGTTCGCGCTGGACGTCCTCCTTTGAGCAGTCAACAAGAGTCTGTGTGACTGACACCGGCGCTGACGTATTGACGCCAAGAGTAGCAAGCATGTCGAATGAGTTGATGTGGCGACCTCCCTTGGTCTGAGGCGTTTTGCGCTGGGTGCAGTGCGATTTGCGGGCGGACGACTAGCGGTGACTACGTTTGAACAATGTCATAGTTTGTGGGTTCTGCTGGGTTCAGTTGACAGGGCCTATTCTCCACGTAGTTTTAGACGTTGGCTGAAACGGACCAGTTCTCTGACCCTTGGTGCCAAGGTGAAAGGCCAAGGCCTTTGCACGAAGAAAGGTGGGCACTTAGAGAATCAAGGAGACATGAATACTGCTGTATTGTAGGCCGCACCTTCGAAGAGTGTTGATGGGGGGTATAGCACGGTGTGATGGAATGTCGTGTGAGTCATCTCATCGCTATCCCTTCGTCGGACCAACATTGACCCGTATTGCCCATAGAATAAATTTATCAACGTTGTGACGGACGACAATGTACGATGGCTCCAGTACAGCCAGCTAGTGTTCATGTACTGAAGATGGTGTCGTACACAACCTCCCAATAGAATTACATCTAGTCTAGAACCTCCTTATTCTAACCCATCCAACACGATATCAATGACGTTCAAGTGTTTGCACGCATTGATACAGGGTGGCAGTAAGCACGAAAGCCGCATCTGCTGAAACCCGAACACTCACAGATCGTGCACACTTGAACGTGCGAAACGAGGTTGTCACGTTCCTCCAAAAGCATACATTGCTCCAGCAGGGGGTGGCCGAACGGGACCATGTCCCTAAGGTCATCGGCTCTGCCACCGTCCATATTCAAACCGAGACCTAAGAGGGATGGACCTGGTGAGTGCCCCCAAGGTCTCGGCTGACCATTGCAAACTTGGTTCCTAAATGTGGGTCTGCTTGCAGAAATCGATCGACTGAAGTACGAAGGTGACGCATCTCGCACCAGAGTAAAGCTCTCCCCTTTCAAGAGTCCCAATTGCTTTCCCGAGTTGACGCAAGTCGACCTGACATAAGGCTTTTTTTCGATTTCATTAGCGTGCGCCTTGGGGTACAGAACCTTATGTAGCACTTCTCTATGTTTACTGCCTATTTCCCATGTATCCTTGTCCAATAACAATTCTCTGCCCTTCCTCCGAAAATCCTATGGGACATGTCATACGTCGCAGTGGGTGTCGCATGCTGTAGCTACAAAGTTGGTACAAGAGGCTCTACTTTTTGCGCCAACTTTACAGCTACAGTGTGCCTCTCTCGCCCTCGACGTAGTCATATGTAGTTGAAATGGAGGGGTGATGGAGAAGTCGGGCAATATAAGCCACTCGCATGCAAACCGGAATCGATCAGGAAAGCTCACATGGCCATTGTTGATAAGCTGAGAATGTAGTTTCGACCCCTCAACCTGATCTTGCAAATAGAGCCCAGAAAAGACCTCGTGGAACGGGTGAACAATGTCTGGATAAGAGTCGTGAGGAGGACGCACTGTGAGAACGGATGCTCAAGAGCTCAAAAAAAAGGGCTCGTCAATCTTGTCTGTGTGCTTGAACCCTTTAAAGAGGTTGGTCCGAATAATGCGAAAATCCAAACCGATCACTTGGAGAATACGAAGCAAGCATGGTTCGGCACTTTTCGATAGCTTCCTCCATGTCGTTATTACAGATCCTCAAGAGGTTCATTCATGAGAGGGTGCATCCCATTGAGATCCAATAGCCCCTCATCAGTCGTTCCCTTTGACTCGTAGCAGAAGTTTGAGTGGGTATGGAAAATGGACATAATGAACAACGACCGGACCGGTGGCCCCCGATTGGACGCTGCGCTGTACCAATCTCGGCCCACTCTCGGCAATGGCATGGATTTCCGACCATGACTGCATGACGCCGGACTTCCGTGCAATATTATCACTTTTCTTGGCCACCTATGTCCCTTCGATGCGTTTCTCGCTGCGGTATCTCTGTCTTCGTCGCCCCAGTCATATCCCCTACCTTACACCATGCTAGTACTGCCATACTTTGTTCAGTCTCGGAGGTGGCTCACTCTGCAAGAATATGTCAACGCTGTGTTACCATTCTTTTTTTTTTGAATCCATTATTGTGCGCCTGAGGGTAGAGTACCCTATGTTGCACTTCACTACCTAAGCAATACAAGTACGGGCGTGTTACCATTCTATTTTGGTAGGATTCTCTCAACCTGGTAAGATCTTAACAAGTTCGTCCAAGTCTTGGTGTTTCTGTCCGTCGTCCTCCTCCTCATTGTCTCACTCACTTAGCCTCACTAGTGCCTCACTTACCCGAGTTCCGACATTCTCCCAACGCTTGTCTTGTCTCGCTATTCTCCTCAGTCTCTTGTTCCAAGTCTCGTTCAGTCTGGTCACTCGACCCTTTAACCTCGGCTCCCATGCACGACGGCTCACCTTCCTCACTCATTGCTGCATGCCCCTGTCTCTGCTCCACAAACCTGTAGTCTTCCGTTCCCAGCTGACCCCGCATTTCTTGCACTCAAGCCCCGCATTCCTTCTTCAATCTAGTTTCTGGATGGTTGTCTGCCTCTCTCATGCGTGGGTGATGACTCCCAAAGTAGCTGCGGAAATTCAGTAGAACAACGCATCAGGTCTATACTGAAAGATTAAGTGGAAGGAGGATCCACCACTCGGCCTTATTACGTGTCTAGACCATACAGAGACATCCCTCTGGTGACCAGGAGGGGTTCACTCATTTTTAGTAGGCTGCCGTGCATGGGGGGTTTTATAGCTTGCAGATGGGCGAATGGCACTGACCAAGCCAGACACCTGGCCAGGCCCATTCTAGTAGAGACAAGTTGAAGAGCAGTGGTGACGACATTCTGTGACAGACATCAGGCATTAAATAGACACCGGTCGGCGGCTAGTAAGCACAGTAGGAGTAAGTAGGAAAAGTGGAGAGTATTATCGCGGAAAACATCAAACGCAGAAGAACACGAGCATCAGCACTGGCAGCAAACACAAAGGGGAAACAATAGAAGCATTATGGGAGAGAAATTTTAGTAAACAGGAGGGAAGCGGGAGCCAAAGCAATACGAGGTCATAAAGAGAGACGAAAAGGAGTGATCCAAGGACAGATATATTGTAAGCGAGGGAATGTACCAAAGACAAAGTACCATACTAAGACCGGCATCGAGAATGACGACGCGCGCACCACGTACTGCTATGGAAGGGAAGTAAGCACGAAAGCTGTATTTGATCAAACTCGAATACTCACAGTTCATGCACCATAATGAACAAAATTCACCCATCTCTCCAAGGTGACCCCTCTCTTCCTCCGCAGCTTCTTCACGGCTTCCCGAAGTGCGCCAGCAGATCTCTTGTAGTACGGTATCGGCTCCACTTCGGCTCTTTTCTGGAACATCAACTTATAGAAGTGCTTGGCCAGATCTTGTCCATCCATATCTGCCATTGCCCACATGGTTCCCGACCACGCTCCGGAACCCGCAAAATTGTACAGCGGCTACAAGATGCAGAACCTCATCTGTAATGCTTCCTTCAGTAACCTCGGCCGTGTGACAAGGCAGAAAGAAATGCGAATTCGGCTGTGGGGAGACGAGAACGTATGATCTCGAGTAGCGTCAGACGCTCATCTCCATGAAGCTCGAATCCGGCGTCAAAGGGCTTGCGGGCCTCCAGTGTGCCGTGGCACGCGAAATGAACAAAGCGGTGGTGATGGAAGCCATCAATGATTGTGGCGGATGTCGCAGCTTCTGAGATAAGGTTTGTCACTCCGGTATCGAGTTGCTGGATGACTTGGATCTCTCCCCCCACGGTTGGAAGTGATGGGTCAGGTTGCGCTACAAGTAGTATTGAAGGTCGACCCAAAGATCGCGAATCGGAATCGCGATTACGAGACTGGATGAGGGCAGCCAGTGTTGGGGTATAGGAACAGATGTAGAGATCTAAGAAATAGCGCATCTCGCCGTCATCGGATGGGATTGGACCCATGGCGTGGAGAGGAAGGGAACAAAACACGGATGTCGGGCACCACCAGATCCGGGACTGTTCCTGTACTTTCAGCTGACGGAGTCGGTTGATGACAGGTTTGCCAACAATATTGTAGAGGTCCGCGAGAACAGAGGCAAGAGTTTGACCATAATGACTTGAATCGAGCCCGTGTTTGTGACGCGAATCCAATAACTTATCCTTTAATGCGCTCGCACAGCGGTAGAAGTTGACAGGGGTGGAGATGAGGGAGGGAGACGTGTTGTGAAGAAGGATCAGAATGTCGGAGCGCCACGAGGAGTGGTTTATGATAATCACAGGACCAGATGAGGCCGCGGAACGAAGATTGTCGAACGATGGAGATGTTAGAAAGTTGTTGAATCCCGGCAAGGCTCGAATTTGGGAAATGAGGTTGTCGCGTTCCTTCAAAAGCCCACGTTGCTTCAATAGGAGACGCCCGAATGGGTCTGCCGCCCTGAAGTCATCAGCTCCGCCATCATCCATGTTTAATCCGTGGCTCGGCGGGATGGACTTGGTGAGCTCCTCAAGGTCTTGGTTGACTGCTGCAAACTTGTCTGCTAATTGTGGGTGTGCCTGCAGGAGTTGATCGACTGAAGTACGAAGGTGACGCATCTCGGACCAAAGTAAGGCTCTTCCTCTTTCAAGAGTCTCGAACCGCTTCCTCGAGTTGATATAGGTCGACCTGATACGAGGCATAGTCCAGCGGCATGCTATGAGTGTGGTGAGACGTGGCGAGAGTGGTATGCTGTAGCTGTAAAGTCGGTGCAAATAGCAGGGTGTCTTGCATCAACAACACAGCACTCTCGTACGCTGTGGAGATAGACGGGTGTCGGGTACATCGCGCGGAAAATGCCCATGTGCATGCGGACTGGAATCGGTTGGGCAAGGCTTCATACCCGTCGTTCGCGCGCTGTGAGATTAGTTTCACCAGTTCATCCGGGTCTTGTGTACGGTGACCCGGAAAGTACTCTAAGCGGGTAAGCAAAGACCGAGTAAGCTGACGAAGTGCTGCGGAGTGCGCGAAGTTTGATGGATTCTCCGAAAGTTGACGGTGTGTTCTAATCGACTCGTTAAGGTACTCGATTTTCTTTGTGCGCTCGAACGCTTCAAAGAGGATGTCGCCGAATAATAGGAAAGAGTACGATGGAAACAGACTACTTGGAGCAGAAGCAAGTACGCTTCGGCCCTTTTTGATAGCTTCGTCGATCTCCGTTATGTCGCCATCGCGGATCCCCGAGAGAAGTCCTTTGAGGAGATCCAGCTTCTTCTCCCACTGATCGATTTCCTGGTTGCCTTTGAACTCCTCAATGGACCACACCGGCACTGGCTGAGATAATGGTAAATTGCCGGACGATCCTTCGAGGCCTTCAACGGAACCGAAGTAATCGAAGCGCTGCTCCGCAGCCATAGTCGCATAACAATCCATGTCAGAAGATAGGCTTGGAATTGCACGAGCGCGATACATTGCCTCCTCTGTATATTCAGGGGTCTTGTGCACGGTCGATCGGATCGTCGCTAGTATTGTCACGGTCTCTTGAATATTGGCTACAGATTCACCCTGACCGTCTCCGGCGGAACTAGAAGTGATAATTTCATCAAAGATATTCGCAGCCTCTTCGTAATCATCGTTCACATAAGTCATACAATAGCGACAGCCAAGAGACCAAGCAAGGGCGTAGCGAGCCTTGCTCACATCCGGCTTGTACTTCCTCACCAGTCGCAGGAACTCGATAACCTGATTCGATGGTGGATCGGGTGCAAAAGGACTGATTTTGGATGCGATTACATTGGAAAAGAGAGTGATGGGGCCTATGGCGTCGCTATCGGACGTATCCATGAGGAGTTCACGGCAGAGAGCTGCCATCTCGTCAATGTTCTGAATCACGTATCCAGCATCTAACTCCACTTGAAATGCCAGCGCATGTACGAGAATTGTCGTGACTTGATGGCGCGGGACGCAGAACGGTGGGTGAGGCCGGTCTCGAAGATGGCGGAGATATTTGACTGCGTAAACGACATCTTCGGGCTGGTTGGACACCTTCAGTCGCTTGAGAAGTGCAAAGCGCTTGAGAAGTGCAAAAGCGAGGAGGAACAAAGTTGCAAGGATCTCTCGACCGTTTTCTAGCCACAAACGGGGTGCGAGGAGTAGTGATTCGGTGAAATGAAGAATTGCCTTGTCGAGATCTTCCCTTTCATTGGACCGCATGTGTCGCAGGAATCGTAACGAAGCCAGGAAATAAACAGAGAGGTGGCGACAAGGATCAAATCGAGATGATAGAGAGAGAGCATGCTGAAACTGTGTGATCTCGGAATCGATTTCGTGAATAGATCCTGTAAGCAATTAGTTGAGACACAGTTGGTACGGGACTGGCCCGGAGAGGCTGAGAGGGTATCAGGGACTTACTTAGTCTGCCCGGCCATGCTTATAAGTTATACACTCAATAATCGGAATGTAAAGTGTAGCGACGAGTTGGGGCTATTTGAGGCGAAAGAAGATGCGAGTCTCAAGTGGGTCCGTTCATGACGACCAATATTCGGGTATTTGTAACACGCTGGAACACAGCACGCCTAGAACATGTGTATCAAATAGAAGAATGATACAGAGTAAGGCGTACAGGGAAGCACAGCCAATATTCTCAGATGACTGTTGGCGTCTGTCCCAGCCCGCAACGTGGCAAGAGGCAGGGCCTGCTACCAAAGACAACACCAACCCTGACAAGCAGGAGGTCGACCAGAGGCAGTGGCCGCTGTACATCCAACATTACACGATGACGAGATTAATGTTAATTCATGAAAGGAGCGAGGGAATCACCGGCAGAACCGCAGAAGGCAGTGCTGTGCCGTAAGACGCACGCCACCAATTTTGCAACCCCTGGTCGCTGACATTGTTAAGTCGTCCCCTTTGACCATCCCATCTCTTTGACCTTTCACTGTGTTCCACCACCTAATCGTCAATAATTCCTTACTCTTTCAAGTTGTCTAGGGAGCGGGCGTGGTTTTTTCAAATATTCGTCATAAGTTCCTGTTCTACCTGCCCACATTCTCGACCACAGCGCCGGACCGCCATACCATGCCATCACCACACCTTTTCCTGCCCTCATGCATCATGCCTCATGCCTCAGGCTTCGCTCGCCTTTATTTTCGTTTGACCTCTCTTTGACTTTGTTTCATTGCTGTGTCATCGTCAGTCACCACTTGAGCCCCATTCCCTACCTTGTCGGTGTCAATTATTCCTACTTACAAATTTGGATATTTTCGTGCATTTGTGGCCGACTTTACCAGAATATATATCTGCTCCTCGTCGCCATTCTTTCCTTCTTCTTGTGCGATTCTCTCACCGGGCCAGGCCAAGCTCCAAGCAGAAGCTACCCAGCAAAATAAACCTGGAAAATCTCTTAGACTCGACGCTTTTGCCTATCGTCCTCATTGTCTCATTCGCCCAAACCTCATCAGCGTTTTACTTGTCCTAGTTCTGACACCGTTGAAGGTTGCGTTAGTCCTTTCAACGCCGCCTCGCTATTATCGTAAGTCTCGCTCACTCCCACTTGGTCTCGTCGCTCACGCCTTTTGCCATCTGTTCCTGCACGCCGTTGCCCAGCCCCTCCCACCCGCCATCGCCCAGTTCCGTCTCCGCTTATCCATTCATCTGGCCTCCGCCTGAGTATGCCCCCCCCTCCAAGCTCGAGCTCTGGATGCCGCACAATCTCAACACTCCGCACTTTCCTTGACCCCTGTATGTACTCGTTACCTCTTTCTCTTCTCCTCTGTATTGACCTAGTCTCTGTCTACTCTCTTCACTCTCCTCCACTCCTCTTGTATCCCCCCCATCACCGAAATCATGTACGCGTCGCATAGCACATACATTGGAGCCCACCCGTCTCGCGCGCAATCACGATGAAGACGAGAAAGAAAGAAACTTGAGCGCGCTCGCTGCCGGACGGGGAGTAAGCAAGAAATAGTTGATGAGGAAATGAAACACGGCACGGCGTGCGTGATCACGCCTCAAACGCCCGCAACGATTGGGTGGGACGACGTGTCGGGACTGTATTGAAAGATAAAGGGGAAGGAGGACGCACTGCTTGGACTTGTTGGACGCCTGGACCATATGGAGCCTCCCTCCTGTGGACGACGATGGGTTAGCTCTCGTTTAGTAGGCCCTCGGGCATTATGGGCTCGTACTGCTCTTGCTGCCGCAGTTCGCGCTATACGTCCTCCCTCAAGCAGTTAACACGGGTCTGTGTAACTGTATGGGATCACACCGATTATTCGTTCTTTGCGATGTTTAAGAATGAGTGAGTATGTGGACACTTGCGTTGACGCACAGAGCAAGAAGCATGTTGAATGAGACGAAGTGACGGCCTCCCTTAGTCTCAAGCGTTTCACGCCGAATGCAGCGCAAGCCGATATGAGGTGTAACCTAAGGGCATCCGATGGGAGGTTTCAAGCTCAAGCGCTTAAGCGTTGCAACAAAGATTGGCGTGCTGTAGCACCAAGCTAACCGACCCTTCGAGGAACCCGACCTTATTTGTGAGTTCAACTGATTCAAAAGGAATGTCGCTGAATACTTTGAAAACAGAAAACGCAGATGGATTCCTCACAATCGGCTGGAGCACGTTTAGCCTGGCTAGTTTCGATAGCTTCCTCGATGTCCGTTGTGTCGTTATTGGGATTCCCGAAGAGTCTTCCTGCAAGGAGCTTCATCGAGCTTCATATATGCTATCCTCCTCCCGTGTGTCACCGTACTGTAATCAAACTACCGGCCAGAGATCTGCAAACCTCTGGTTATTCACCGAGACGCTCGGGTGGGCGACCAACACTGATAAGATCGTCGTTTAGTAGTTATTGTTCCCTCCCCTCGTTCCTCTCGCGAAGGCACTGGCAGTAGCACTGGCACTCGTAGCCGCGCAAGACACGTCACGAGTCCCTCAAGCACGTAAGAGCCAAGAGATCTACCGACAGCATATACGAACGCCTGCTCGTTCCTCCGGGGGCCGGAATTCGTCATTCAGCCCAGGGAGAGGGCGAAGTCATGGAACGTTTCGGAGGTGGTTGAGGAGCGATAGGAGCTACCAAGCGAGTTGAATTCCCCAAATCCGCTGGACTTGAAACAATGAAGTTCCTCGAAGTTTCCCTCCCGTTGTCCTGGTCGTTTAGTTCATTAATTATTTTTCACTCGTCTCATTTGCCTCAGCCTCGTCGCATCTCCCTCATCCTTGTTCCAACACCCTCGACGCTTGCCTTGGTCCTTATATGTTATCTCGCTACTATTATAAGTGGTGGATTTTCTCTAATGCGCTTTAAGCGCACGCTTGTTTCTTTTATTCTCGTACCGGTCTTCTGTTCTCGCATGGCCTTTGATATGTCCTATACTTGTCTTTCCGCAGTTTACTTATGTGTTCTTATGTTTCGCGTCGTGTTCCCTTGTTGTGTCACTTAGTTTACTTACCATTTCAAGCTTGATGCCTCGGGTATTTACGTTACGGTAAAAATGACGCTGAAATGTCTCATTATATGTTACATCATACTTACTGTTTTCTGTGCTACGCTAGTGTACGAGTAGTTATAAGGCTCAAAAGGGGCCTCAGAATGTAATCGCTTCTAATTCGCGTTTATTCTCCCACTTCTCGAACTCCTTGTGATCACTCAAAAGTCTTCGCGTGTGCTCGAAGACCACCCGCATCGCTGACTAAATAGATCAACGCGGGCCATAACCGTATCAATAAGTGTCGCTCACTCTGATTTAGACTCATCACTCGTACCTTCCTATCGCTTCCCGCACGCCACTCCTCGGCCTCCTTGCTCGTCACTACACAGCCCAATCTCCACTTAACTATCTGTTTAACCTCCGCTTGGGTGTAACCCCGCTCGAGCTCAATTGCGAGTTCCAGATGCCACGAGATCTCGACGCTTTGTGCTTTCCTAATCCCTGCCCGTACTGGCTGCCTTTTCCCTCTTCCCCCTTTCTTTATATAGTCTTTGTCTACTTTCTTCATTCTCCCCCACCCCTCTTGTATCCCTTTGTTACCGAACTCACGGACGCGCCGAATAGTACATACGACGGGGCCCACCTGTCCCGCGCGCGATCGTGATGAACATGAGAGAGAAAGAAACTTGAGCACTGGTTCTATTCACGCACTCGCTGTCGGACAACTAGTAAGCCTTAAACAGTTAAGGAGAAAATTAAACACGACACAGCGTGCACGACCGCGGCCTAAACACCGGAGACGATTCGGTAGAACGGTGCGCCAGGTCTATACTGAAATATAAAGGGGACGGAGGGCGACCGCTCGGACTTGTAGAGCGCTTGGACAATTCGGAAGGCTCCTTCTGGCAGACGACGATGGGTTCACTCTTCACTCTCATTTAGTAGGCCCGCGAGCGTGGCAGGCGTTTACAAGTCATCGGGAAAAACCACCCTTGCTAATTTGCACTAATTAGCGCAAATTAGCACATAAGCGCCCATTTTCCGTTTTAACTATCCCCCCCGTCAATTAATGCCAATTCGTAGTTAAGTTTGAACTAATCAATGGACACTTTAAATTTTTAAAAGTTTTGCATTAAATTGTCGGTCATTTAGTTAAAAAGTTGTCGCTAAGGTAGGCTAATATGGGTGGCTAAGAAACAATTAAAGAGGCTAAATGAGTGGTTAAGAAATTATTAAAGGCAGCTATGTGAGTGGTAAAAGATTTATATAAGCAGTGCAAACACCATGAGCCATCTTGGGTATAATAACACTAGAAGGTGGTGAATTTGTATGCTAGAACTATAATAGAGCTTATGATGCTTACCGGGTCATATGTGCCCAATCATCAAATTCCAGAATGTTCATATCTAGTGCTGGGACCGGAAGCGTAGTTTGGCTAAAGTTTGAACTAAGAAGAATTAGTGAAATGAGTTAGGAGACAAGAAGGGGAACACATGCTGCAAGTTCATATATCTCTGTCATCATCCTGAGATAGAATGACTTGCGTGTATTCTCAATTCGATCCAGAGAGTCCATGTGTCCTTTGTAAACATCCAGATTCATATTTGCCGTGAAGTCACATTGTTTACGCTCGCCCGTAGACCACTCCTTGAGGGCTGCATAATACTTAAGAGAATCCGAGAAAAGTTAGAAAAAAAAACAAAAAAAAAAGGAAAACTTACTGCTGTTGAAACTAGGGCAACCATTGCCTTCGGAACCTCATAAGAAACATTTCCATTGGCTCCCTGATGGGATTGGAAGAGATCCTGGTGGCGTGTGACAAATGGCACAGGTCCTGTGAAGAAAAGGTCACGAATCACGGAGGTGATAATGGTACTACGATATGGGTGACTGGGGTTTGCCGGCCCACTTAGAGTATTGCTCTATAAGTGGCATCTTAGTGGGTATGAGTACGAAGTCGAAACTCTCAAAGACTTACACTCCCATGCCTCGGGAAAATATAATTATAATCGGTGGTCTGCCTCTCAATCAGGTCTGCAATCAGTGTTGGCGAGTTATGAACATTGACTAAAAGTGCAACAGCAGCCGTGCAGCGCTCCTTGACCTCAGCACGAAAGATGCTAATGCATGCTCGGGGCTAAACTCATTTATCAGAGATTTTCAAGGAAAAACATTGTGTGGCATACCAGTACAATCATCTTGGCAAGATACACGTGGTCATTGAGTATCCGATGGCGGACATGAGTGGCACTGGAATTGTGGGAGGTTGCGGCAAGAAGCGCTCTCAAAATGAAAGTACTAATGAGCATCGCATCGGGAAACGCATGACAGGTCACAATTGAGGCATGTAGGAATGGGAACGATGCTGTGATTACGTCGCGAATGAGCTGACTTTGATCCATCAGCTTCATCCTCCCCGAACTGGTACTACACAGGTTTGTTTCAGCTGACCATTCTGGTTGTTGGACTATGTTGACACGTCAATACATAGCATGATTGTTGCACGGCTGGCCCACCTATAAGTCTTGGCTCGGATACGTGATGCTGGTTGGATCGGGCAGATATTGTGTGATGACCATCGGAAGTTGTGCCTGTGCCCACAATAACGTATTTACAGCAGTCGACAAGAACTGTGCTCACCTATGAGTCCCAAGGAAGTTCTTTGAGTTTCTTCGGAACAGGAACGCGTTGCTTGATTACCATTGAAAGCGGAACCTGCATCGTCACACAAAGTATAAAATAAGTGACACCTGCAACTTAGTATGTGGGCACACCTGTGGTTTCCAGATCCAGATGGGTGGGTGCATGTGCCCGTGAATAAGAGGGGCGTGTCCAATGGTCTGAAGCTAAAGACGGTGGCCCAGGGATGTCGTTGGGTGCACCATAATGTTCGATGTCACTCTGAGATTTATCCATTATGTCGTCTGTGGCACTAGCTGGCCAAGAAGGTCTCTGAATGGCCTTGAGTTGCGGTACCATTACTCAAAGACAGGAAGTACTCACCTCAAATGCCATCTTTTCGGACAACTTGGCTATCTGTGAGGGTTTGGTCAAATTGGCGCACTCCTCATCATTTGAAGAATCAGAGTTCTCAGTATTGGTTTCGGTTGAAGAGTCAGACCCAGCAGATATAACATCTAGCAAGGTCTCCGCTAATAAAGAGGGCATGAAACGATTCAACTTAGCTGTGCGGCAGTGTTGTTGACTGGACCAAATATGACACGCACTTCACCTCAATTTTTTTTTTTTTTTTTTTTTTTTTGAAACCATTGTTATTCTGGGACAGTAACCAAATACAAGACCAGTCGAGTAGCTAAACTCATTTAAAGGGTTCGTAATACTAAGTATGGAGGTCGCACCGAGATACTAGCTCATTAGGTAAGTAAATAACCCCCTTCCAAAGGAGGTAAAGTAAGAGTCGAGGCGTAGGTAATAAGAGATCAAGCCGTGAGACAAGTCCGATCAATCATGTGTGCATAGGTAACGTAAAAGAACCATGATGGCTCTTACCCGTGGGCGGACCACCCATTGGGCGGGGTCCACCAGTCTTGAAGAACGCGCAGCTAACCTGGGTCGAAAGGGCGGGAGCCCATCTCTGGTTTTGAGGCAGCTCCTGAGAGTTGGAGGAAGATGAGGAGTCCCTTGGCGTGGGCTTTCTCCTCAAAGAGTTCCTTAAGGGTGAAGTGACGGATGTTGATCTTTCCCTGAGCGCGCATGAGATCATGGCCACGCTTTGTGATGGGGCAGTGAAAGATAAGGTGGGGGATAGATCGGTCCGGGTGACCGCACGGGCAGGTCGACTCTCCTGGGGGAGGTCCGGTCTATGCTTGCGAGTGTATTCCGACGTAAAAGAATGTTGAACCGCTATTTGAAAAGCAGTACACTGAGTGCGGCGGGTGATAAGGATGTCGTTGGGTGTGGGTTTACGTGGAGGAATGGCGGCGGAAAAGAGTGGGTGGTTCCGACCGTCCGGGGGTTGTTGGATGCCATAGTCATAAGCCGCGAAGTCTCGGCCAGATTTTAATCTCCGGCTCTGAGTCCACGTCCTAGACCATGAATGATAAGCCCTTTGCCGTGCTTTCGCCTTATGGTAGGCAGCTGACTGAACACGGTTCAGGGAGGATAGAGGGGTGCGGGAACAAGCACCAAGAGCCGCTTTTCGAGCGAGGGTAGACTGCGTGCGTTCTCTTGAGACCGGGGACCACACCACTTGAAGTGTGGTGTTCCTGGGGGTGTCAAAGAAAGAAGTAAGTGACGAGTGAATACGGAGAAGGTCCTGCTGGTTCTTAACCCCTTTGAAGTTACTCATACGTGATATGGCGCTCATGTCCACGCTGAAAATGTAAACGTGCTTGGGTGCGACCCCCTGAGAGTAAGTAGTAGCGACGAACTCCATTGCCTTGCTGATGGCGAACAGAGAAACGTCCCCTTGTGTCACCTCAGTGCCTAGACACCATTGGCGAACAATTTGTCTCCCGTCTCCCCACGTAATACAGGCTGCCGCTCCGCCCACCTGTTTGTTGTCGAACCGTCCCTTGTTAGAGACAGTGCCGGCAAGGTAGATTGCCACCGTACTGGAGTCGGGGGTTCCCTTATAAAGGTCGTCCACCCACTTTTTCTGGTCTTGGGGTCTAGCCATCCCCATCACAGCAACGCGCGCCCTCCAGTTGGGAACCTCCCAGGGGGCGACCGCCGTGACGTCGGTCCGCGGACACAAGGGGTCAACACGTGCACCGAGAGCCTCCAAGGCAGTGGGGCACTGTTTGCGCCCTCCAGACCGGGCTGCATGTGCTCTGACTTGTACCAGTCCCCTGTTGCCAGGGTCTGGGCCGTTCTGGACCGGTCCAAGCCACTCCGGCCCAAGACGAGCCAAGAGTTGCAAGGTCCGGGGAACACAGGTCAGTCTGTGTGCAGAGGTTTCTGTGAGCTTCTCCAGGTAAAGGCCCGCAGGAAGAATGCGAAGGAGTTCATGAAGGGGTTCCCGTGGTGCGGTGCGGAACGCCCCGGCACACACTTTCACCCCTTCGTTCATTACCAGCTGCACTTTTTTGATAAGTGTCTTGTGGTTGCGGGCGTTGGCCCATAGTTGACAGCCGTAGGAAAACACCGGGAGGCAGACTGCGTTAAACACGAGTCGCCAGCTTGCGGTGGATATTCCCCGGACGGAGTTGCCGAGCATCTGTAAGGATTTGAGTGAGCCTTGTGCACGGTTGCACATGGTAGTAACGTGGTAGGTCCAATCGAACTTGTGGTTTATGAAGAAACCTAAGTAGCGGACTGTGGAGGAAGGATATACATAGAAATAAGTAGAAAGATTGATGTTAGGTAAAAGAATGGATGAAGGAGGTTGTGAGGTGATACGCACTCGTGGGGTACGGAAAAATATTAGTTCAGTTTTGGAAGGTTCGATGAAAAGGTTAGATTTACGTAGCCACACCTCACATTGCCGGTACCTGTCCCTCAGTCTGTCGCAAACTTCCGTCCAATCTTTGCTGGTGGCAAAGATCAGACCGTCGTCCACGTACATACCAAGGGTGGTCCCAGCGCAGGAGGGGGCGAGGTGAAGGAGGGGGGCGGTGTATAGTGCGGAAAGTATGGGCGAAAGCAGAGATCCCTGTGGGGTACCTAGCGGCTGATCCCGTTCATCCCCAATTTGGCCATTGAATGCCAAGGAAACTCTTTGGTTATCCAGAAAGGAACTGACCCAGGTCGCGATCGACTCGGCAAATCCGAGGAGGCGCAGGACCTGGATCATGTGGTCCTTGTGGACATGGTCAAAGAAGCCGCTGATGTCAAACAGAATGGCTCCAGAGCGTAGTTTCGTACGGAGGCTAGCCTGTGCGTCATGGCAGAGTGTAAGGCCGGCATCCAAGGTGGATGAGAAAGCGCGAGTGCCAAATTGGGTTGTGGGGAGAAGATCGTACTTATCCGCTTCGAAATTGAAACGTTTCGCAACGATCTTCTCCAACAACTTGCTAAGGCATTCGATGAGGGAGATGGGCCGATAGGACTTAGCCAAT
This sequence comes from Lactarius psammicola, assembly GCA_025769895.1. NCBI lineage: Eukaryota > Fungi > Basidiomycota > Agaricomycetes > Russulales > Russulaceae > Lactarius > Lactarius psammicola. Next base: position 11,803 of record WTXK01000059.1, on the reverse strand, counting down.
AGGTAGTCGTCTTTGCCAGGTTTGGGAATGACAACGACCATGGCTTTCTTCCACAGCTTGGGATGATACCCCTCCCGTAGGCAGGCGTTGTATAGGGGTAAGAGGTGACCTTTGATGACAGGCCAAGCACGTTTGATGATTAGCCACGAGACCCCCGAGTAACCTGGGGCCGAAGTGTTAGCGCATTGTGGGAGGAGGTGGTCAACCTCTTCCTCCACGATAGGTGCCCATTGCCGCTCCGGCCACGCCGGTGGATCGTCAGCTCGAGTGGTGAGTACATCCCCAAGGTCGTCCACGAAGAACTTCTTGGCAAGGCATCTGGCTATCTCCCTTTGGTCAAAGGAGAGGGCGCCAGAGGCGAGGCGGAGTGCGGGGATGCCGTCCAGCTTCCTTCCGTGTCTCCACTTCGCCACCTCCCAGATGTTGTGCGTTGATATGACTTTGTCGTAGTAAGTGCGTTTGGCTTTGAAAGCGATCTGCTTGAGATCTGAGGAGGCGGCTCGCTTGTCCTCCGAGTCCCCGGGTGGTAGAGCTCTAAGCACGGCGACTGCTGCCGTGCACTCGTTGTTCCACCACCGGTTACTCCTGGATCGGTTTGGGAGCTTCTTTTTGAGATGGAGGTCGCACGCCTGGGTGATGGCTTCTTGTAGTGCCGTGGCTGTGTGTTCGATGTCCATGATGGACGAGATGGGGGCAGGGGGGGGAAGGCGGGTCTCAATGTCGGTGAGCCACGCTTTGAGGGAGTCTTCGTTATCTTGGCTGTCGAACTGGTAATTGGCCTGCTCAGCCTGCTTGAGGCCCCGGAAGAATTCGTCAAGGAGCCAGACTGTGCGGATGCCCGCATGGTCCGACCCCAAGGACGCCTCCCAGTCCGTAATTGGAGGGGAGAGGGAAAGGAGAGCGGTCGCGGCGCAATTGTGCCAGACAAGATCCAGCGTGCTGCCGCGTTCCGCTTCCGTCCCCCTTCGAGTGATGTCCCCGGGCACCGTCGCCAACTCCAAAGCCTGGGCCGCCGCCCACAGCTCGAGTCGAGGCGCTTTGGGAGAGGGTGACCAGCCCCTCGGGGACCAGCTCGGCGAATGAAGGTTGAAATCCCCAACCACTATAGTGGGGACCTCTGCGTCAAGTTCTAGAGATAATAAAGCGGTGAGTGCGGAGTGATCATCCACGTCGTTATAAAAGTTCACGACCCGGAGTACGTCTCTACGAATGCGTAAGTCCACAACCATTACGGAATTATGTTTAACTAAGTCGAAGCGAGGGACCACCCTAACTGGGTGAAGTCGTCGTCCCGACGCGAGTCTGCTATACTTCCTAACGTATATCATAACTTTAGCACGGTTGTCATCGGTGAAGTAGGGGTAGTGAAGAGTCCAGTTCTGGTGAGCAGCCCCACCACGCACCGTCCTTCCCAGCCTATCCCCATCCGATCTTGCGGTACCAATCATTCCAAACCACGGTTCCTGCACACAAATAATATCGTCGTCGGTGTTGGTTTCGAGAAGGGCATGCATCATAGCGTTGCGCCTCCTCATGTTAACAGCCAGAGAATGGTCGTACTATGCATGAAGACCGGTGTTGGCAAGTCGGAACAGCTGTGCGGCGTCCTGCTGGATGAAGTTTTTGATGGCGTCAGCAATAGTGTCCCCAATGAGGACAGTGTTGTCGGGATGGAAGAAGCGTTCAAGGGAATGGTCGACTATAAGGATATTGGCCTCGAGCTCCAGCAGGGGCCACGAGGTGAAACTGTTCTCATAGAGGTTGCGTGCGAGATCTAGGGTGAACGTGACAGCATCAGAGTACATTTTAGCCTTCTTGCTGGTCGAGGCCTTGGAGATGCGCTGGTCCTCGACTTCTTTGGCTGTGGCGAAGCGAGTATTCGGTGGGAGCTGTGAGATAGCATAATGATAAGGTCGTGAGTCGCCCCATGTGGTCCGGAACTTGGCGATATGAGCTGCCGCTTCCTCCTTATCTTTACTGCCTCGGGTGATTTCTTGTTCGGTGTGCGGGATTGAGAGTGGGAGGAGGTGCTTCACGGCGTATCTTGCAGGAAGGCAGAAGAGGTTGTCGAGGTCTGAGGTGCGGCTCCCCTAACCCTCCTCCAGCTCATCCAGAGCCCGCCGGAAGTCTTCGTCATCAACGTGGTTGCTAACCTCGTATGCAACTTTTCGGAAAGCGTCAATGGTTTGGGCGACTGTGGCAAGGTCATCCGGGAACAGCACCACCTGCACTGTTCCTTCCGCGTGCGAGGGGCCCACAGCTGATGCCGCGGCATCCCTTTCGCGGCGACCTTTACCCGATTTCTTCTTTTTTCCTTTGCGTTTCTGGGCATCGCTCGGTTTTCCAACCAAGGTGAAGCCATCCGCATCTGTCTGGGGAGCGGTCATATTGTTAGCAGGAGCCGTGGACTCATTAGCAATACCAGCAGCCGTCGGCGCTTTGGGGGCCGAAGCGGTCGGTCTGGTAACCAATGGAGAGGGTTGGAACCCCCCCCGGACTGGGCAATTGGGAGATCGGGCATTGTGTCGGCCGCCGCAAAGTAGACACGGGTAACGACAGTTGCACTGACCGGCCATGATGTGAGTCATAGCCTTGCAGTGGAAGCCGTGCTCCGTGCCCACATGCGCACCGCCACAGATGTGGCACTTGACACTGTTCGGACCCAGCTTACAAGCCGGTGCGTTGGTCGCATGTCCTACTTCGTGACATCGTCCACATTGGGTAAAGTATGGTTTGGAACCTGTGAGGAAAAATTGGCAACAGAGGCCAAACATACCAACACCCTGCGCCTTAGCGGTGGCAGAGCGAGCTCCGGATTCGTCAATAAACGCAAGCTGAACAGCACCGGTGGACGCATGCGCGAGTGCGGTGACGTTCAGTTGCCAGTGTGGTTTAGAAACAAAGATAGCGTCAGCGAAGAAAGGAGCCCTTCGGACCTCCTCAAGCAACGTATCAGGTTCGTGGATAACCCCTTGTCCATCCGAGGTAGGGACCCCACGCAACTGCGCAAAGGTCCATCCCTTGTTAGGGAGGAGGTTGCCGCCTCCCAGAGGCTCCGTAAGAGCTTGGGAGTACTGAAGGACAGTAGAAAAGGGGACCTTCCCCGCAAATACGTAAACAAAATTATGAGAGTTGGCGTTGACAGACCAGCGTCCGTAAAGGACAGCCGGCGCCTGAGCTGACATACGCTCCATGTGGGATCTGGCAGCTTGGACCACTCCGCCGGGATTCGACTTATAGAGTCGATCCTCTGCGTTCTTGTCCTTAAGGCCCGATCCCCTGACTACAGTAATCTCAGTGTTCTCGTTGAGGTCGGGGGCAGCACCCCTCCCTCCACGAGCAGCACCGGATGCCGTCCATCCTACGGAATTTGCGTTAACTTTGGAGGTGTTGCGAGCTGAGGCATTCACTGCAAAATTCGAGTTAGTGACCACTGCGGCCCAATGCATGCCATTCCCTTGGGCCCCAACCAGAGGTGGCTGGATAGCTTTAGGGAGTGGCGCACGTGTGCGAGGAGGTGGGATGGGAGCGGCCGTTGGATCCGGAACCGGGACCAGGTCATGGGTAGGAACAGTGATGGGTGCATCCGGAGCATCCCCCGCGCGCCCCGCAGGGTTCGGAGTAAGTCCGGGAGCATGACCATCAGCAGGGGGACGAGTCTGGTTAGCGTTTTCAGGGCTCGGACCCTTACTCTTCGTGTTCCCAGCTCTGGAGGTGATGGATTTGATGACCGAGTCCTGATCATCGATCCGCTTTGCCAGACCGGCGATCTGACTCGTAAAAGTGGTGACTAAATTGTTCTGAAGTGCCGTGAGCATCTCAGCGAGCCCTGGCATAAGAGGGATAGAGGTAAGAGGCGCCGTAGAGGTCGTCACCTGATCCAGTGGCGATGTCGTGGGGGCCGCCTTAGGAGTGTCTGTCGGTGGACAAGGGGGGTCGTCCACCATGGTGTTGAGAGGATTATGCATAGAAGAAGCAACGCCCCTGGAGGAGTCGGGGGTCACTACTCGCGACGGAGCTATGGGAGTATTATCCCCCACGGTTACGTCGGTGGCTGGTTCGGAAGGGTAGCGTCGGGGGTCGCGTAATGGAGCCCCTGGTTCCTGTGAGGGTCGTACTAAGGCTGGTAGAGAAATGGCCAAGATCTTCTCGGTCGACTCTGCCAGAGCCTGGGCCGTGTGTGGATACGACGATGCGAAGAATGGGGGGGGGATTGGATCTGCCATGACCTCATCCACCTCCGAGGGTGTAGAGGAAAGGGAAACCGACCTGCTTCGGATGGATTTGGGTATTACCAGAGCCCGTTTGCCTTTGGTTTTGGTCTTCCGGGCCTTGGGAGTTGTCGAGGTGTCCAGTCGAACTGGTTTGCGTGTTGGAGTGACGGGGGGAGCTCCGGCGGCAGGGTCCTCCGCTCTAGAACCCGAGCGTGAGCGCTTACCGTCCAGGGTTGCACGACGTTTGGCCGTTCTTCCTTTGCGCTCCTCTGCGTCGTCTTTACGTGTGAGGACATAGCCAAGGTCAGCTGCCGCCTTCGTAAGGAATTCCAATTTGGCGGAGTCCCTGAATGCGACCACCCAGGCTTTCTTTTCCGAAGAGATTTCGGCTCACGTCTCTCGGTGCGCTGCTTCTATCTCCTCCGCGTGGTCGAGTCGAATACGTTCCCGAGCGCGAGAAATCTCATCCCCATCAAGGATAGGATCAGTCACGGTTCGGGCAATCGACTCGCGGATTTCTTTGGCCCTATTGAAGGCGAAGAGCTTAATGTAGCCTAAATTTTCCCTAAGAAGGGGATCAGTAGGTTCCGGACTCTCCTCCCTATCATCCTCGTTGTCTTTCAAGGCTTGAATCAATGCGTGCTTGTAAAGGCCTTTCCACTCTTCCATGAAAGGACCAAGTTGTTGTTGTGCTTCTACGAACAGGCGGTCCAGGGAAAGTTGATTCGCCCAGTGCCGCGCTGTCTCATCTGTGACCATGTGAGTATACAATTGCTGCGACATGTCATCCAAGACCATGTCCGTGAGTCCCTGAACATCTGACGTAGTGATCTGATAGGTGGCAGCAGCCTTAAGCCGCACCACTTTCTCGATATGGTTCTGGCCCACACGAAGGACTGAGTTGTAAAATTCCGCCAAAGGTGGCTCCTCGGTCCCTGCGTAGTGGGTAAAGAATTTGGCAATCTGGTCTGCCTGAGCAGCAATCTGCCCTCCCTGCATCACAGGTCAGGCGAGCCCCTCCTGCAGAGTCCATGTATCTGTGTCGTCATCATCATCTAGGCGAACACGACCCTGAATTTTCCTCCCTCCGGAGCGGAGGGCACCTCTGGCAATTGCGCCAAGGACCCCAGAGGCGAGCCTGAACCAGGACGAAGGGGTAACCCCTGCCTGCTCCAGGTCCCCCCGGTTGTCCTCAACTCCGCAATCTAATGCAGCGATCACCAGAGCGACTGAAAGGTTAAAGCCAACTGCCGAGGCTGGGAAGTTGTGATCCCTGTGCAGCTGCAGTGGCGATTTGAGATAGAAGTTAGCGTAGCCGGTCTGTGAGTCAGAGACATCCCGGCCGAGCTCCACCATTAGTTCCTTCTGGATGCGTTCAAGATCCTCGTCCTCATCATCCCAGGATGGATCAATCGTTGGGACCGTGAGTTCCGTCAGAACCGGGGCCCGCAAGGCGTCGTTGATAGATTCCACAAAATCGCGAATACGCAACTCCGGGAATTGTGATATGATCTCCTCCCGAGATTCAGGGTCCTCCGTCTCGTGTGTGACATGAGTCCACAGCGAGGCGACTGACTCCGGCCTCGAGGGTGGGATGACCACATCGCAAGGTTCCGAAACAGAAGATCGAACGAAAATTACCTCCGGGGTGGTCGTAGAGGGGAGTGGAACATTCCTCTCCTCGACCGCATCCCTTATGATTTGCCGCGTGATGTCGGGGAGGCGGTTGGGGGTCTTGGCGGAGCGGATGGCCTTCAGGTTGGCCGTAGCCTCCCTGATGAACCTGCGTGTATTGTCTGAGAGTCCTGCCCTGACCGGGACCCCCTCCGCTGTGATCTCCTGGACAGAGTTTTGTGAGTACTGCACAGTAGATTGAAGGGATTGGAAACTAGAGGCCGGGAGAGGGCTCATAGTCTCAATGGGTGGGAGGAAGTGATGCCGGTTCGGTGCCGTCCCTTGTCTTTTGGCTGAGCCGACCGGCTCGAGGGGGGAGGAAGAGAGGAGCCAGCGATAATTGTCGTCCTTGACTCCGTACTGCGTTTGGTGGGTAACCTCGGGTGCTGGAGGTGTGTTAGGATCGAACCCAGCATCCATGACCTGGTGGTATGGCTGCGAGGGGATCGGGTCCTTGGTAAATGTTTTGATATGGGCCAGAAGGTGACCCATATCGTTTGGGTCGATGGCGGGAGAAGAAGGAACCGGGTCTTGCGACCACGGAACATGTTGTGGTGTGGGAGGGGGTTGAGGATTCGGCTCCATAGAGCTCTAGGCTACAGCTGTGTGGAGGTCGCGAGGACACCAGGTGGGATCTCCAGAAGATGTATTCAAACTATGCGAGTACCACAGCCAAGTCAAAAGAGATGGTGGTGGTAAGAGGAAGAGAAGGGATGACTTCACCTCAATTTTCTCACACGACTTGGTGGAACATTGCCAGTGCGACTTGGCATAGATACATCCTCCTCGTCTGTTAGCTCAAACAAGGGGGGATAGGTGTAAGTCGAGCCTAGGACTGTGCTGGATGTGAGTGGCCCCATTTTTGATAAGCACAAAAACTGACCACTTTTTTTCTCATGCCGGTTTTTAGTTCTTTTGTGCTCTGGTGCTGCGTGCCCCTGTTCTCTGTTGGCGGTTGGGCCATCTTCAGGAGACAAATGGTGCTTTCCCAAGGTGACTAGGATAAAAGTCAGTTGTCATATCACTTCGACTTTGTATAACAACAAACCAGATCCTGCTGTTGCCACTGCTGTCGCTGCTCCCGATGGCCTCCTAATTATCAGCCGAGGCAAGGTGGGCTTGTTCGTTTTTTCCCCCCCCTTCTTCTTGCTCACAGGGGGTGCTGGGGTGTTAGTGGAAGGGTTCACTGAACCCATCTGTGCAGTGGTGTACTGCTGCCGTGTGCGGGGTGTGATACGGATTGCGAGAAGAACGGGACCTTACTAATACTGATGACCGGTTTTAGTAAGAGTATATGTGTCATGGACTATATCATCAGTCAGCATCGGAATCACATGTCTTTATAGACTGTGAGGTAGTTTAGCTATTCGTCGTATGGATTGGAGAGGAGCTTTAAAGCTGCCTCGATATATGTATATAAGTCGTCGTATTAAGACCAAGACTCTCCAGCTTGGTCTTCTTCAATTTCACTTCCGACTTGTATCCTTCCTCTCGCAGCAGGAATTCCATTGCTCTCTATCTTCATCGATCGTTGGCACAAGGACACGCAATATTGTCTTGTTGCCTTGAGTTGTATACTTTACTAAGTTCCATACTCATCAGTGTTGCGTCGCCTCTAAATCGCCTAAGTCAGGCATACGCCGTGAAAGCATAACATTAAGACCAAGCTCTACAACCGTGGCGACTTTTCTGACAACCGCAGAACGTTGGGTTAACTTTCAACCCTATTTCATAGAACGAAGAGGAGCAAGGAACGTACCCACCAGATATCTCAAAGCTGCAAGGTGGAGGACAAACGTAGGACCTGAAGGATACTACGTAGACACTTCAAGACCAAATCGGTGGTGTCCAGTTGAATTCAATTTCGAAGCAATCTGCTGGACTCGTATTAGAGAAAACCCGAGGGGTAACAATTGGGAAGTAGTTGCACCTGCTGAGGGCAATTTACATTGTGATATTCACACAAACGAAGTAGTGATCAGATCCGAGTGGGGGCCTATCGACAGTACACCAGAAGAGACACATTCCACTAACTCACGAACACCGGCTCCAAGTGAAGCCAGTCAAGAGACTGAAGAGTCAGGAGAAGAAGCCGACGAAGACGAAGAGCAGGAAGAAGCCATCGAACAAATTGCGGAACTTACGAATCAAATCCAGATAGTGGAAGAACCTGAAAGAATCCAAGTAATGGCCATGGAAATCATGCAAGAACCTGTAAGGGAACGAATTGAAGAACCTAATGAACAACTGTTCATTAACCCGGAAACCGGACACGTAATGATGGCAGACGACATCGCATTATATCGGGCAATCGGATCTGATCGACCTGATCCTCTGTTACACTTCACGGCGTAGGCCTGACTTAGGCAATTTGAATGGCGACGCGAAAATAGAGAAAGAGTATGTGACTTAGCGAAGTACACAACCCTTATGACAACAAGACGATATTGCGCATCCTTGTGTCAATCAAGAATTCCTCAGAGACGATGAGCAATGGTATTCCTGCTGAGAGAAGAGGATACAAGTCGGAAGTGAAATTGAAGAAGACCAAGCTGAAGAGCCTTGGTCTCAATACGACGACTTATATACATATATCGAGGCAGCTTTAAAGCTCCTCTCCAATCCTTTCAACGAATAGCAATACTACCTCACAGTCTATAAAGACATGTGATTCTACTGCTGACTGATACGATTAGTCCATGACACATATACTCTTACTAACCCGGTCATAAGTATTAGTAAGGTTCCGTTCTTCTCGCAATCCGTATCATCACCCCCCTTTTCAGTCACGACGTCCTCGATGTGATTCCGCACCTTCGATCCAACTTGCCATTTTTTCTTCGATTCGGTCCAACGCCCCTGCCCTTTCAAGTTGCTTGAGGCAGTGATCTTGATCCTTGTCAAGGTCAGCAAGAATCCCTTCCAATTCTACCAACCTAGCCTCCAATCGACTCGTCTCCTTTTGCAGGATTCGCAGGCGATGTATCTCCGCGCATAGGGAGGGATCCTTGATATCCCTCACCGCCTTGTCAACCTTTTCTCGGTCTTCAAACGAAGCTCCGAAGACGATGCAGTCTTCCTGAGCATACCGGGGTCACGCACCATAGGTGTAGTGAGGGTGAGCATACAATGGTTTAGCGAATGTTCTATCGGACTCATCGATGATTCCGATTATGATAGGGTTGGGGCCCATGATAACTTGTATAAATCGGGCCTGCCTCACTACTCCTCCTAGCTCGATAGGAAAGTGCACGAAGTTTACTCCTGTGTTGTGAACGAATCCTGGATGTAACGCCACCACAGGGGCGTTAAGTACGACGTGTACTTCAAGTCAACTATCTGGGGTTCTGGTAGAGCGAGTCGGATTAGGACTCAGTCCGGTGATGAATAAGAGTCGTTCTAGCTTTGAAAGCTTTATTGACCTTAGTCAGGGAAGACGAGGCTCAGGCACAAAGGCGAGCAAGGGACTTAAGCGCGAAGGCAAGTCAAGGACGGATTCGTGAGCACTGATGTGGTATTTACACAAGAAGTCAGAACTGCAGTACATGCCAGTCCGACTACGACCTATATACTAGTACAAGCCCCAAAGAGACAACAACAGGGCAACATAGTAGGTAAACAGATGGCGCCATGAGGAACACATGGGCGCGACAGGTATCGTATGGCGTCAGAGATAAGACAAGGGTCTGGGTCAACTATCAGTGACACGCGGTAGTCAGAGGACCAAGTGGCAGCCAATGCATGGCGTATAGTAGTCAGTCATGGGTCATCGCAGAATGTATCGTAGGAAGCAGCAATCAATGTATAGTAAAGGCGCAATGCCTATCAGATCAGAAGGGGATCACAAGGGACGTCAGGTGTGGAAGGAGGTCAAAGATAAAGAGGCGAGGCTGTCCATGAAGGCAGATATGTGAGGGGTCTGGGTGTAGGGTGACGTCGAGGGGAATGATAGCAAAGATAACAGAGACAAAGCTGTCCATGACGTACGAGGCGTGCGGGAGTCGAGACAGGTCACATGACACAGGGGAAAGAGTCGCAAAGATAGGAATTCATGAATAGAGGGACGCGTGGCGTCAACTTCAGGGAAAATGGTGAGAAGTCCCCTTAGCAGTACGTCGCAAGGCAAGAAATCGTAACACTGGAGGTGCAACACCCGCTTGATTTCGGTGAGACGGGCGCGCGTGGTGCGCATTCGGGGATAAGGAGAGTACATGTCCATGAGAGTGGACGTTTCCTCTACACATTGGGCTCCCGTCTGTATAGAGTAGATGCGGGGTTTCTTGCACACCTTCTTGGACTTCGGAGTGGTCGAGGAAGTTATGGCGAATGGGGTAGAGGTCCTCATCTCCGCTTTTGTCGTCTGCTGGTCCCGGATCCTGTGAATTAACTGCCGTCTCTCCTCCAGCTTCGCTCTGCGCTTCTCCCCTGCATACCATATTTGCTCCTCCTTCCACTCCTGGGCCATCGCTCTCCATTTCTTCTGTTCCTCCTGTTGCTGTTTGTACTCGGAATACTGATGCTTGGACGAGTTCACCATCCGGGACAGCTCTGCAAAGTCCCACGATTTCAGCTCTTGTGAGGGGGGATGCTGGTGCAGACTTCTCGGGTGTTGGGGTTGACAACGTGGTACCGTTCAGACTCGAGATCCGGTTCCACTGTTCCCCCACTGAGTTCTGGGAACTGTTGCATGACAGAGACCAATTCCTCATTGGTGATGGGAGCAGCGACGGGCTGGGGCTCCTGCTCAGCCCGGATGATGGCAGGGGCAAAGTAGGACGAAGCAGAGGGGGACGACATTGCATGTGAGAGTGAAGAAGAGGTAGCAGTGGTGTTTGCTGAAGAACTTAGCTCGGTGCGTCTCCTCCTTTTATCTTTCCTAGGAGCGGACTTGGAAGTTTCAAACTCCTTGATTGCTTCTTTGGCAAATATGTCCTCCCGGTTGACCCATTGATTTTCCGAGTCTGGATACCCCTTCCATTTGATCAGGTACTGATGCTGTTTTGCTCTGCCGAAATGTCGTTCGTCTAGAACTTTCTTGACTTCGTATTCCTCTTCCCCTTCCATAAGATCTGGTGGCGGCCGTGAGTAATTTGGTCCGTGTATGAGCGTCTCTTTGTAAGGGGTGAGAAGATCGATGTAAAACACTGGATGAATGCTCCACTGCGTGGGAAGTTCCAATCGATAACTGTATGGGGACATCACCTGAGCCACCTTAAAAGGGCCATGTCGTTTAGCGGCTAATTTTGCAGCCGGTTGATTGATCCGTAGATTACGTCCTTCCAGCCATACTAGATCCCCTTTTTTGAATTTCGGGGTTTCTTTTGTGTTTGACCCATGATTTTTGTGCCTTGATCATTAGTTCCTGGGCCTTTTGTCTGATCATCCCCATTTGCTGTAGTCGTAATTGCACCTGGGGAATTGATGATGGTCTATCGATCCAATCAGCGCGTGGATTATATCCCATTAATATTGCAAATGGTGACTCCCCTCGTGGTTTCATTAGGCCAGTTATTATGGACAAACTCTGCGATTGGAAGATAATCGCTCCAATTGTTTTGTTGTTCATTAGTCCAAAACCGTAGGTATTGTTCTAACCACTGGTTTGTTCTTTCTGATTGTCCATCGGTTCTTGGGTGGTATGCCGTTGATATATTTTGCTTGATTCCCAATATTTTGCATAGTTCCTTCATGAATTTCCCTGCAAATCGCGGGTCTCTGTCGCTGATGACTTTGCTTGGTAATCCGAATGGAGAAACACGTGCCGGGCATATAGTTTAGCTGTTCCTTCTCCTGTGATTTCTTCATTGCATGGTATGAATATTGATGCCTTGCTGCAATCATGATCCGTGACCGTTTAGTATGGCGTCATACCCCTGGGACGTGGGAAGTTTGGTGATGAAATCAAGATAACAGTT